>CALNHX010003115.1:0-158231 GCA_940337035.1 Agriotes lineatus | reverse complement strand
CCAAATATGAAATGAGTTGCGTATTGTTATCAACAATTTTTTGTCAAGAACTTTTAAAACTCGATAGTGTTGAAATGATGAAGTTTTAGATATAAGCAAGTTTGGTTAAATCGGTTTGTTTTGATTGCCGAGGTTCCGATTATAATAATTTCAGAAAAATATAATGTGCATATCAGCAATGCTATTTCCATTAGAACACGACTTCAATGAAAAATATTTTATTTTGCTTGGTGTCTTTGTAACTGGCTTCAAGTTTGTTGCAGTTTACAATGTTGAAAGAAATTGTAGTTACTATACAGTTACAGTTGTCGATGTCTGTTATATGGATTGTTACAATTTGGTTAAGACATGACTACTGCAATAATAGTTATTTACTATACAAGTGGGATAACAGCATCATTAATATACGTGTGTGTAAGTTACAAACGAGTGAGTAGCAGAGTTATGTAAGCACACAAGTATATTAATGATGCATTATCACACATGTATTGTACAAAATTTTATCTACGACTGCCTAAAATTGAGAAAAGTGCCTTAAGAGAAATGTCAGATCTGTCATTTCAAAAATATTTTAGTAGGCAAATGTCATTATGTCATTCATTTGACACTATTTCAGTTAGTAATGAAGTCATTACACAACTCAGTTGCGTAATGAAACCATTACATAACTGAGTGGTGTAATGAGCTTCATTACCTAACTGAAATAGAGCAAATGAGTGACGTAATGAGTTACTTATCCCACTGGAGTAGATAAAATATATAATGTAGAAATTCAATTGATTTTTTTAATAGTTGCAACCCCACACATGTTCTTGTGTATGTAGCTGTGTTCCTCTTCGAAATATTTTTCTTTCTTTATCCATTTAGTAAAATATTTGTGAAGATATTTCTAATGTAGGTGTGGTGTTGTGGTGTAGACAGCAAATTTCAAGGAAAACAAAAATATGCTACCAAATAATGTCATGCAGTATTTATTTAATTATTTTACAAGCAAGAGTTTCAATACAGAAGTAAAAAAAAACTGTAGAAAGACAATTTTCTATAAATCTAACAGTTTACAAATTTCAATGACTAAGAGATTAAGTGATTGTGAGAAATTTTTTAGACTTTAATTTCTTTAGTTGTGAATTAATTAACCAGTATGTCAATGGAAAATTTCTTTATAAAATTAGGAAGAACAAACAGAAATTAACGAATTCATATGCACGTTATTTTCCTACCGTATTAAGGGTGGTGTTATGGAAGTTCACATAATAAATTTAACATATAGAGATCTCATAAAACTGAACATTTTTTTAGTCATAATTTTTTTGAAAACTGAGTTAAAAATTCACTCTAAAAATGTATACCGCCTATGGGAATATATTTTAATTTAATGGCACAAATCTTTAAAATGCAATCCAACAAAACTGTTATCGGTACTGAGAAACTTAGTTGACTCAGGTCAGTAACGTACTATTGGTACCACAAAAGAATAGGATTAAGACAGCCTCTAAATCCATTAGCCATGCATTTTTATTATTTTAGTTGATTAAATGACTATAACTGTCATGACAGGTTAGAATTAGTACATTATCAATTGAGGTAGGTAAGTTATTGATTGCATATTGTTTTTGTGCAAGAACTTTTGCAGTTGTAGCAAACTTGTGTCGTTCACTTTTAATTTGTATTTGCTTACTGGGTGGCTTGTTAGATTTAGGGGAGACAAATGATTGAAAAATATATACGATTACAAGAAAAGATAAATATGTTAAAATAAAAAAATTATGGCATTGTACGAGAAGACGAACTGTAAATTGCAACACTGGATAATTCGAGTTAATAAATACTTGAGGCAGGATGTTGGATTGAATGAATAAACATTGCTGCACAGAACAGACTGTGCAAAGACGACAGTGATCATTAAATTTACCATTGCCGTTTCCCGATGTTCCATATGCTGTCAGACACATTGTATATGTTACAGGCAACTTGTATAATTACCGGCGTCTTAAAAAGAATTACATCTAGTAGGTTTTGAATTTTGTTTGCATGTAAATTTTTTGTGTCGCTAGATCGTTATTGGTATTGCATTATGGGAAATTCAAAGCATACAGATTTAATTCATTTTAAGACAACTGGTATATAATGACTAGTAATCTTATGTTGAAGCATTTGATCGTGTGTGCTATATACATCCTTACATGAGTTGGCCTGTTCCCGGCAATGAGTTGATAAGTTAATCTGTCATAAATACTACAGAATTTGCCAGGGTAATGTGTTGGCATACATCCGCATTAAACCATTGTCTAATTAGCTCAAAGTTAGGCAGTTTATGAAATGCATCTCCTAAGACCATTTTTCATATATTGCCACTTTTTTCTATGGAATCTGATTCTCTTGAAATTCTGTGGTTGGCGATGTTCATTTGATTAGTAGTGACAATATTAGCATTTATGAAAAAAACATGAACATCGCCCAACCGCATATGCTGTATGCAGAATTTCAAGGAGAATCAGAAAAAAGTGGTGGCTGCCATTTAAAAATATTGGCGATGACGTCATTACGGAAAGAGGTGGGGGTAAAAAAATTTACAACTATCAGGAAAGATGAGCGCTCAAAAAATAGGTCGACGTATCCGAGGATTTTGGCCGCAGATGATCGGAGAATTTTTTATTTGGAGCGTTCCACAGCCAACGTTCGCACTGTATACAGATGTCCGGATTGTATTCGGAACATGGGAAATTATTGAGTGTGACAGGGATAAACAGATAAAATGAGTAGGTATGACAGAGAAGAAAAATATCCAAATTTATCAATATACCAACGGACACTTTCAAAACTTTTCATGGATGCTCATATTTTAAATAAATTAAACACATCTGTCATTAGAAATTTCAAAATGCAGTACACAAGGTTCAAATTATTAAATGGATTTATGCTGCTGGAACTCAATTAATGAAACTGTAAATTTATTTATAACTGCGTTTGAAAATCGTTCCATTCCTTCACGTTCAGGCATATCCAGAATTGTTTGTAATTTTGAAGAAACCGGTGCTTAACTTTTAATGACACTAATGACAGCTGATCTTAATTTATTTTAAAAACTTGTATATCCATGAAAAGTTTTGAAAGTGTCCATTGGTATATTGATAAATTTGGATATGTTTCTTCTCTGTCAAACCTACTCATTTTATCTGCTATCCCTGTTGCACTCATTAATTTCCCATGTCCCGAGTACAATCCGGACAATCTGTATATATTCCCTAATAGTCCAAGAGCCAGCAACGGGTTTGCTTACAGTATTTTTAACAGGCGTGTAATTGTTATGGAAGGTCCATTTGAATATACTGAGAAGGAAACCCGAAGTCTGGCAAGCCTGCGTGGTGGTTTTAGCCCCTTGAAGGATGGAAAAAATAAGAAAAAAAGTATAATAGAAGGTCTTTTTTTAAATTTTCTCCTACCGACTACCGTTGCCCCCCGGAACCGCTCGCGCATTACTTCAGGGGGTGCGAGCATCACTTAAACCTAAGCCTTAATTAAGTGAAAATCTAGACCGCCCGTGCCGGGAGTTGAACTCTCAACCGCTCTGGCCCGAACAATCACGATTTTCACTGTGATTTCGGCTGCAACGGCAATCGCCGCTTGCCTACCGAGGTCCCTATAATAGAAAGTCTGGCGCTTTACTACGTTAAAGGTAATCATATCTTATGCAAGTAAAAAAATTGACAGACACTTTCCCGGAGTGTAAGTTTACCCCAGATTTGCGTAAAGTTGCATAATAAACTTAACGATTTACAGTCAAATATCGAGAGATAAAAAAAACTGATCCTCAGCAGGCTGTGGAATTTAATACTGTTTGTTTGTTAATGGATAAGGTCTAGGTATGCAGAGTACCAGGTACCTTAGGACACCAACTGCTTAGGTTATTTGGTCAAAATGTTAGCGGCACTGTAAGTCTATGTCAAATTCGAGGTTATCAGGCCAAACCTAACCTGCTAACCTCGAATTTGACATAGACTTACAGTGTTACCAACATATTATTCATATGTTTTGTGTCAGTTTAGACACATTTTTTTCCCCCTTCAAGGACGCAAGGGGGCTAAAACCACCACCGCAGGCTTGCCAGACTTCGGGTTCCCTTATCAGTATATTCAAAGGGACCTTCCATAACAGTTACACGCTTGTTAAAATACTGTAAGAAATCAGTTGCTGGCTCTTGGAATATAATGAGCTGTAGGCATTTTATGCAATAGATTTTCAAAGTAAAGGTTAGCACTCATTAGCCAATGGGTTTAATGGAAGTGTACGGCAACTCATTACCCTGGCAAATTGTATAGGTATTTATGACAAGTGAACTAAGCACTGGAGACAGGCCAACTCATGTAAGGATGAATATAACACACGATCAAATGCTGCAGCTAACTTAAATATGCTAGAACGACACACACCTAGAGATGAGAATCCGATGTTGGGTTTATTTCACATAACCTCCAACTTCAAACATAATATACATACAGCAGATGATCGATAACATGAATTAATTCAAACCAAGTGTGTTCACATTATCAAAATCTGTACATTAGCGAGCGTGATTTTATTAATAAAGACATTATTAAAAGAAACGTTTAATAACACAATAAAAAATAAAACATTATGACAGCGACAAGTTCTTTTTTAACCCGCCGGTACACGGGTGAAATTGCCGAACACCAGTGCACAAACCCGGTCAAAATGACCGTGTGTATTTTTTTCGCTCACAAGCGTTTGCTTTCAAATATGATGGCCTTAAGTCATTCAAATATCGATTTTTAGGATTGAAATAATAGTAATACCAAGTTACCACAAAAATTTAATGACAAATGAACATTTAAAAAAGCTTAAGTATAAAAAACGTAAACAATTATTTCTACACAAGAAACTACGGGATATAAGAATACCATCGAAAAAAAATTGATTTTGAAAAGAATACACAAAAATTGTAACATTTAGTGCATTGTGGATATAAATTATTCAATATCTTTATAATTTGTGCCCTCCGGGCAGTTGGTACACAAAACATTTGTATGTTCCTAGTGCCTAGTACTACGTACACAAGTGCATGAACCCGGTCGAATCGACCGTGCTCCGTCACTTTGTAAGTAATGAGCCAACTTTGTCTAAACAATCAAACCGAAAAAAAAAAAAACTTATGCTATCAGTCGTGCCAACCAACCAACGATCAAGGGAGGTATACCTAAAATATTAGCCACTGTTTACATTTGATTTTTTTTAACAATAAGGCAAAAACTAAAAACCCGGTCAAATTGACCGTGACCCGTGCACTGCCGGGTTAATGAGAAGAAAAATAAGCCGCTATTTTATTCTGCATAAATTAGCGCCCATGTTCAACAATGACTAACGCATCATAAACACCCATTGTCCAGGTTGTTTACGGTATTGAGTGTTCTGTTTGATCCTATAGTATGAATTTTGTGTTTACCTTATCGCTTGATGTATTATATTTCATATTACTATTCTCGAATTACAATACAAGGATGCCGTCATTATATAAAATGCATAGGCATTCTATATAATGAGGACAGGTTCCCCATATCGACAAACATTAAACAAATGGACTGGCATTTTAGGCAATTAATGAAATTACATAAAATGCCTGAATTATACAAGTTGCTTGTAACATATATAAATCATGGTATATACAGGTTGTAAATAAATTGGCGATATTCCTCATAAAATTCTGAGTCGAAATCTTAGACTAAAATGGTGGAATGATCTTGGTGGACCTCCCAAGCAGTGGATAAAAAACATTTTTTATTCAGGTAAAGTACCTCTTGCAGAACTTCATTATTACATCGCTCTATCTAGAATTCAACGCTCTGAGTCACTTGAGTTGTCAGTTGTCAATGTGAGGTTATGTGCTTATACACAAATTATTACATCGCTCTACCCAAAATTCAACGGATTCAGTCACTTGAGTTGTCAGTTGTCAAAGTGAGGTTGTGTGCATAGCGATCCATAAAATAGGTTACAAAATGACTTTCAAAATTACTGTTGATAACGTTTTTTTAAAACGCACTTTACTTCCTCTAACTCACCCCGTTTATATAAATTGCTTACAAATTAACATTTTAATGAAAAGCGACAAAATTTATGGGAAAATAAATAAAAAGGCAATTAAGTAGAAAAGTAAGAAGATATGACAGATAATTTGAACTTCTGCCAAGCAAGAAAATATAAACAGTAACTTACTGTATACTATCTGGATCTCTATCTCCAAGCTTTTCCAGTACATTTATTTCAAGTTTCGCTGCCTCTCTGTATTTCTCCACATTTTTGATGATCTTCAGTGCCATACAATGGTCCCTGTTTGCAGAAAAATAATTATTAATATTAAGATACCTACATAAAGCGAATATAATTAATAACATTTTGATGTTGTAGTTAGAAACCTGCGAAATTTTAAACATGTGACGTTATACCAATCCATGTTATGTATTTAAGCAAAGACGTAAAGTCAAATTACAGAAAATATTAGTAAATATATTATTGTCATACACGCAGCCACTAAAGTGATAATGTTCAGCTTAAATCCATCAGTTTCATTCATGCTGTTATATAAATTAAAGGTTGTGCAATATTTCAAAGATACAAAATAATAACTATAAGATTGCACTAAACTGGCAGAATAGCATCACAGAAGGCTACATTTATATTTTTAATCACACCTTTAAAACAAAAATACTAGAAATAGGTGATTGCATATTTTAACCTAGAATTTTTTGCATTTACGTTTAATGTTTGGGTCACACCAGATTTAGAAACCAACAGTATTATGTAATAGAGTGATATACAATTTTCTTTTGCAATTTTTCTTCACAAACTGTCTTTCAAAATTTTTAATTTACTAAATGCGTGAAATATACTGGTTTTTATTTCTTTTATATGGTCATATTGGCTAAGTCAATGTAAATATGTAATAGAAATGTAACTTCTATGGTGCAGAAACACTCAAAGCACTGAATAAATCACTCTGTTAAAAGTTCATGGAAAAGACGTAGTTTTTTTTTGTTTGAAACCAAAATTCAGAATGGAAATTTCAAAAAATCATATCAAGCTAATAAAAAAACTTTATCTATTTAAAACATTGAAATAAAACTTACTTCTTGTATGAAAATCTAAAATCTGATATTACACTACGTTTAACAAACAGATTCAGTAATAAAATTACTGAGAAGGCCTTGACTGTGCAAAAACTAGTTCTTAGTTACAAATTACAACCTTGAAAGATTTGAAGTTTTAAATTTCTTTGCGTGCAACCGGCTTACTAACAGCAATGTTCTATTCAAATTTTGCACTCATTTGTGGGAGAGGCTTCTACTGAATCTGTTTGTTAAACGTTGTATAAATAAGCATGTTTGAAAATTTCAAAGATAAAATACTTGAGCTACTACTGTACGAACCAAACCTACAGAACTACTTGATCAATAATACCATATTACAACACACTTTGACATAAATTTGAATGTCAACATAACCTAGAATATCTAACACAATGTGACGGAAAAAATATCACCGAACTAAGTTTTTATATTTCTGTTACAATCGTAGAAAAAAAAAGTGTACGATACACGTGCATAAGTGCCATTAAAGCACTAGCGACGTTAAAAGCACTCTGCTTTGTGTCCTGCTCTTAAACTCGACGCACGTGCTTTAAAGGCGTACTTATACACTAATATCATAATATACTAGTATAGAGTACAATTTTGACATTTTCAAGTATTAGTAATTAGGCTTGAAAACAAAATATACTTCTACATTTTAGTTTTCCTATTCCGAAACAGCAGTTTTTTCAACACTTACTACAATATTCTTTAGGCCAAATTCAAGCTGTTACAATTGAGAAAGAAGCTACTATTACATGCATTCTAATTGCTGTCTTTGATACATGCATCCAAATCAACGACTACCAGAATATTAAATCACTTATACAGTGCGAGTGTAAAGTCTGGAACTATCGAAATAGAACTTTTATTAAATGTTTTTAAAAGAAATCTTCGAACACGTCAATTTTTATTTTAAAAAATACATATTTTACTCTAATTGTCACTTTTAGATTGTCTTTGAGTTATGACGTTAGCGATACTTTTTTTAAATGGAAACCCTCAATTTTTATGATGAATTTGGACACAGCATGAAATTCTAAGACCAAATACTCTAAAAAAAGTATGATACTGTATTTTGAAATTTTCGAGAAAATCATACGGTTAGCAGATCCCCTCAATACTAAAATTTCAATTGGTCCTTTTTCACTCAAATATTGTATCATTATTTATTTAATTAGGAGCACACAACAAAAACAGATAAACAAACTATGAAGAACTGTCATAATTTTAGGGCTAACTCATTGTTTCATGGCTACTTGATTTTTATTCGATTATTGTTTTAATACTTTAATAGCGATTTTCTCGAAAATTTCAAAATATAGTATCATACTTTTTTAGCGTATTTGGTCTTACAATTTCATGCTCTGCCCAAATTTATCATAAAAATTTGGGGTTTCCATTTAAAAAAATGATCGCAAACGTCATAACTCAAAAACAAAAGACAATCTAAAAGTGACAATTACAGTAAAATATGTATTTTTTAAAATAAAAATTGACGTGGTCGAGGATTTCTTTCAAAAACATTTGATAAAAGTTCTATTTCGATAGTTCCAGACTTTACACTCGCACTGTATATTTCATATGATTTGCAATATTTTATATAATTTCGTCCTAGGCAACACATGGGTTATTCCAAACCTATTTACATACTTTTGGCAAACGTTGAAATGTAGCAAAAAATAGAAATATTTGTTTTCTTAAATTTATAACTAGATACCTTTAATTTCTACTGTAAACCCACATCGATTATGAATAACACAAAATGCAAAAGTTACGATTACTTGTGAAATAAAATTGAACAGTTCAAAATATTTTTGCATCATGAATAAACATACCAAGGAATATAGCAGATTAATTGAACATTAAAGGCGATCAATTAAGAAACAATGCTATTTATACTTACATTTCTACATCCTTTACTTTAACAACTTTGCCAAAGGTGCCCTCTCCAAGGGTGCCAAGAATTTTATCTGCAACGTAACAACAACTACCGTTAAATTCGATTCAACCTAAGCAGTGCTTGGTGAGAAACGAAAAATTATAAAGTGTGCTTCAAACAAACAAGAACTTGCTCTTCAAGCTCAAAAATATTCAAACAAGAAGTGAAGGAAATCACAAATCGCTTCTCAAAAAGCACAGTTGTGAAAGGACCTAATTATTTTTCAATCATTGGGCATGCATAAACATATTTAGGCATTATATTAAATAAAGTGATAGTACCTATTACTGTAAAAATTAATAGCACATTTAAATTTTTAATATGTATGGATCAGTAATTTTCTAATTGGAAGGTATAAAATACCAATAAAGATTACCTATACCTATTTTTAATTAGTCGCTTTCATTGTGAGAATAAGGAGTGAAATTTTTAAAATCTTAAAATTAATAAATAAGAGCAACATCCTTACAATGAAAGCTATTAATTTAGATAATGGGCTTATGCCCCGCTGAAAGAAGAACTGATTACAAATACTGGAGGGGGATATGTTTTTGGGATACTTGTTTGAGTTTGACTTATCCAAACTGCTAAGTGTAACAAAGTGTGGTATTCACGAACATCGGTCTTGAAGAATGTCTCCCGATCGGTAAATGAGATGGCCTTCTTCATCGTCTTCCACCGAAGGCGCACGCGAGCTCTGCTATCGCACATCCCGACACAGCACAGCACAGGGCAGGGGGGCCATGGATCAGAGCGGTCCACCACATCATCACGCCATAGGCCAGTCAGAGCAGTCCCGAGATCAATGCCGCCAATACAATGGAGTTGTGGCCCAATAAGCAGACAGAGGAAAGGGCAAACGGATTGCCAAATCAACAACGATTCTCTTTAACGGTACAGAAAATGCACCAGAACATAGTAACAGATGAAGGTATATGGGGGACAAGGAACGTGATGGGTCACGTACCAGGGCTGCTTTACTTTTACCACTAACATTTCATATACCTTCTGCTGTTTCTGTGCACTGAACAGTCTTCAAACCAAAAGCAACAACTTTAGCATTAATACTGATTATGAAGTTATTTTTTTCTAATGCATTCATATTAATTGTACAATATTATTAAATGAATATGGCTTGATGAACAGATGTAGCGAAAATTGTGAATTCGGATGTTTCTTGCGCATGGCTTATTATACAAATTTTCTTAATTTTTAAATTTCAGAAATTGAATAATTTATTAACTTCACACACATCACAAATTATAGCTTTAAATAATAACAAGCTAATGAAATTAGCATCATTGATGCAAGAGAGACTACACTACCCAGAAGGAGTTAAAATTACGCCTTTAAAGCTCTGTTTACCACAGCAGATATTAGCGTCAAAGTAATACTGAATGATACCTAATTTTGAAGTTACTCTACTCCCTGAACTGTTTACAACAGGTGGAAAAAAATGTGTCTTTTAGTAACATACCTAAAATGTATTATAATTTGTACAATTGTCAACTAAAGCAATGTTTTAAAAAGCACCTAAAAAAATAAATCAGTTAGTAATTTTTTTTCGCCATAAATGGTAGCAATACCACTATGTTTAAACCAAGATTTCCTTTTAAAATGTATTGCTTTATATACAGGGTGTAGAAATGCTTTACGCACCATAGGGTTTTCAATGGCAATTTTTTCATATGACAATATTTGCTTCCCTAATTATTTTAGAGCAAACTTGTACATAGGTTTTTTGTAGAGCAAACAATTCTGCATCCATTTATGCCATCATTTTTGTCATTTTACGTCAGAAAACCTAATAATGAAAGAAACTAGAATTATCATTTTTTCAAAAATCGGTGCAAATTGTGAAGTGGTGGTATGCTGGATATAGATCAGGTGCAATAAGTGCCATGGTTGCCGCTACATTTGACAGATGCAAACAAATAAACAACAAACTAAGGGCCGGTTGCAGAAAACAATGTTAAGTCTGGTGTTAGCTAACATCGCGTCAAAGTGAACAAAAACGAATCAAATCTCAAATGCTTATGGTAACTAATACATTAGTAAACAAAATTTGATGCGATTTTGTTCACTTTGACGCGATGTTAGCTAACACCAGACTTAACATTGCTTTCTGCAACCGGCCCTAATTCGTTGATGCTTTGAGATGCTTCAATAATTTCAAGACACCACTGATTTGTCTAAAAAAGGTAATTTTATTGCTTTAAATTTTCGGTTTTCCGAAATGTAAAATGACAAATGCTGGCATAAATGGATACAGAATTTTTTCTCTACAAAAAAGTTCCATTTAAGTTTGCTTTAAAATAATTAGGGAAGCAAATATTTATATGAAAAAATTACCATTGAAATCCCTATCGTGCGTAAAGCATTTCTACACCCTGTATAAATGTATATGGAAACATTAATTATTTAAGTGTAGTTTTCTTTGTTCAAGATTATTCAGTTTTTTAAAATTTATTAGACAAAAAACAAAATAAAAATGTCTCTTCCAGCACTTAAGTACAATTTTACAGTCATAAGCATCAAAGAAAGGAATTGTAGTGTTTTTATATATCAATTTTTATTGACGAGCATGACCTACATATTCCGGCGGTATTATGTTATGTTGCAATCAAACTACATCTACACTTCATTTACTGAATCAAATCAGTAAAACTTGCAACCCAAGTTACAAACGTCAGCAGCAAATTATTAATACTTTATTAAAATTTCGCACATAGGATATACAGGGTGTTTCTAAAGTTGACTGAGTGATTTCTGGAGGTGCGCAGTAATGTAAAAAGAAGTCCAAAACTCCAGTAAAGCTTTTGCCTCAGATCTGGTTTTTTTATAAAACGGCTTTAAAAATTTGAGGAAAGTTTTTGCGAGCCGCCGAATTTGTCGTAAAACTGCATGTTACTGAAGCAGGTGAGTAACAAAAGACAATTTTATAATGTGACACTTGTGACATTATTTAATAAAATAAGGTTAGATAATTTTAAGACTTGTTACTCGTCTGCTTTTAAAAACATGCAGCTTTACGACAGTTTTAGGCTTTAAAAACCTTTTCTCAAATTTTTAATGCTGTTTTATAAGACAACTACAAACTAAGTCAAAAACTTTATAGGAGTTTTAGCCTTCTTTTAACGTTACAATGTATTATGCAAAACAAAAAAACTGGGACAGTTAATATGTTCTGTTGTGAATGTGTTTCTAACTGATATTAGTAAATGTAATTGTTTAAATGCTTCATTAGGCTAATGAACGAATGTTAAAATCTCTATCAAGAGTTGTCCCAGATTATTTTGTTTTGTAGAGTACCTCCAGAAGTCACACGACTAACTTAAAAAATATATAATGTACAGGTTATATTTTTTGTCAAATCTGACAACTGTCCTTGCACAGTTTGAAATTGTAAAATTGTTTGATGTTCAGCTCAATGAACTCAGCTGATTCTGATCTGAGAATAAATTCGCCCCTTGAAAACATGGCAAAAGGCACCCTTAGGGGCTTACAAGCAAAGATTCATATTAAAGACATGGCACGTTGATTATGACATTAATAAAGACAACAAGCAGAAAGATCAAGTCTCTGTGATACAAATATTGTGTCAAGTCAAATTAGTGATCTAGTTACGGTCGATATTTGTAACTTGGGTTGCAGATTTTACAGACTCGATTTGGTAAATAAGTGTAGTTATCACATGCAAAACCATAACAGATATAATATTTACTCCATTGCTGTTTATATAAAACAACTAAACTAATTACATAGTGTTTTGCAGTTTATCCAGTCTATACAGTGTGGAAATAAAGTAATGGATAAATTCATTAACTTTGTTAATATTCATTTTTATGAAAAAATCTTGAAGGGGTATAGCGATTTTAATTATAAGACATACACTACAACCACCTTTATGTTGTTTTCAATGATATAAAATTTTCTATATGTTACATCTGAAAAAATCGAGAAAAATGGTCTTCAAGTTTAAATACTAAAAACCAATGAAATGAGCAAAATAAATCTAGTTACCTACGTTTGACGGAAAGTCATTGATGGCACATTCGTTTTTATTGTAATTAAAAAAACAATTGAAAAATACAATAAATAATAAAAAATTCGATTCTCTGTGTCTCGCTTAATTGTACCATTTTTATTAATAAAATAGTTTGCTAAAGATAAATTCTAATTTAGAAAAAGCAAAGGACGCTTATTTTGCTATGACATTTACAAATTGTTTAATTCTGACATGTAACTATTTTTGTTTGTTTTATCCACCGGTAACTAGATTTATTTTGCTTATTTCATTGGTTTTTAGTATTTAAACTTTAAGATCATTTTTCTTGATTTTTTTCAGATGTAACATTATAGAAAATTTGATGTCATTGAAAACAACATAAAAAGTACTACCAAAATCAATAATAAAAAATACAGGATGTAATTTTAAAAAGTTGAGGACGTCATAGCTTTTAAAATAAATAAACTGCTCAAGTACAGGTCTAAAGAGTAGCTTCAGCACTGCGAAAACAGGTTGACCTTTCGCCAAAACCAAATAGCGCATGAAGGTGCTCGGGACCTTAGCAACAACTTTGCCCCCTTTCAAAATTTCGATATCTGTAGCCGTTCGAAAGTTACAGGCGATCCAGACAGACGGACAAAACGTTCGCATAAGTACGCTGAAGCTACTAATAACGTAGCAACATAAAGGTGGTTGTAGTGTATGCCCTATAATTAAAATCGCTATACCCCTTTAAGATTTTTTTATAAAAATGAATATTAATGAAGTTAATGAATTTATCCGTTACTTTATTTCCCCACTGTATATCAAATTATAAAACAAATGATGCATTATGCATTACTTTTATTTTTCTTATATACCTGTGTAATAAAATTTTAAAAATGACACTTGATATATTTTCTACTTCCATATTTTTTAAATTACAAGTTTGAAGAAATACAAACAGAAATTACACACATAAACAACTTTGAATACCTAATAGTATTCTTGAAAAAGTTGAACTCCTATAAAGGTTTTCAAAGATATTTTATTTAATTTTGTATCTGATTATCACCCTAACCGCCAAGTTGCTGGCTTGTATAGTGATCAAATTACTCGGGTTTTTTTGTCAAAAAATGGTAATTGAAAGTATGTACCAACAGTTTTTTTAAAAATACGTATCAACGCAATACTGTTTTTCGGGTTGCCGGATTGTTAAGTGACAGCAAAATCCTGAAATATCAGCAAAATCGTGAAATGTCAATGAGTGAGATTATTTTTCACTTTTGGCTTGCAAGAATCACTATGAAAAAATACTACATGTACAACACATTTTGAAAGTCCCTTTTTTTCATTTATTAAACGTTAATCAAACTGCAAATTCATGAAAAAAAATTATGACTGTCAAAACTAGTTGTACAAATAACTATTATGATTTAGTATGATGTGTCTACATACATTACGATTTTGAAATTTTAACAATACTGCCAAGAAATAAGTTTATGTTTTGAAAAACTTCCAGGGATGTTTTAAAACCAAAATACCTCTTTTAGTTTCGACTGTCATTAAATGGATACAATTTCAAATATATTTCTTATCCTGGTCTGTATAGTTTCTTATTCAAACTTTTTGTGTGAAAAAACTTCAGCAGACCAAGTTTATGTACGAATACATTGAAACAATAAGCATATGTTGCATAATGTCTTTGCAAAACTGGTTATATTTTCCTACCCTATAATGAGGCTACAAGAGATAATTTTTAAGTTTACAAAGCAGATATGTATGCTTATGAATCCAAAATTAATAGAATTTCCTTGAAATTATTGAATAAAGCTAGGATCTGAACAATGTGCTGCAGAGTTAGGGAGGCCCACCTTGTGTCATCCATGTGAAGTAAAGCAGAAGTAAAGCATGTAAGGGCCGGTTGCAGAAAGCAATGTTAACTCTGGTGTTACCTAACGTTGCGTCAAAGTGAACAAAATCACATCAAATTTGGTTTACTAATGTATTAGTTACCATAAACATTTAAGATTTGATTCGTTTTTGTTCACTTTGACATGGCGTTAGCTAACACCAGACTTCACGTTGCTTTCTGCAACCGGCCCTTAATATTTTCCCTTGAGAATGAACTAGTATCCATCAAGGTTGGATGAAAAAATGTTCCAAGGCCATGATAATTAAACCTGAAGCATCACATTATTTTATTTCCAACATTCTTGAAAATATCATTCAGGTTTTTTATTTACTTTAAGAATGAGATTTCATACAGTCACAACGATTTTACCCAAGTATATATCCAGTTACATACTAATACTACAAACATATGGGAGCCTTGTTTTTTTTATATAATTATGTACTTTTTCTCATTTCCTCTCGAAAAATTTCTTACATGTACTGTAGAAGACTGTTACATCAACAAACATTTAACCTATCTACACCATTTCTATTGTATATTTTATGCCACTCTATACTATAAATAGACTTCATATTCATCTTCTTAACAAGGAGTGTTACCCATGTAAATTTATAACATTAGCTGTTCTGGACTGCTGTAGAACTGTATTTTGGGTTTTAATATTCTTAATATCTACATAAAAAAGTAAACCTTAAAATATAATTGTGCAAAGCAATACTTTTAAAAAATGAAGTCAATACGTTACACATTTTGTCATTCACTTTATTTGCATGTATGAATGGACACATTGTATACAATAAACTTTTCCTGCAATATTGCAATAATCACTTTTTTAACTAGGAGTGATTCAAATTTCTCACACCAAAACCTACATCTGTGATTGGCTAAGATCAATCCGATTTTATACAATGCTAAGTTGAAGATATTTTGACAAACATTTGACGTATCAGCTGTTCGAAGCCCTTGCATATCGGTTAGTAGTCGGTTTTCTGTTGTGTACTTACAATAAAATATCTAATGTAATTAAAGAAAGTACACTAAAGTTTGCATTTCTAAGTGCAGTTGTTAACATTATAGATTAAATAATTCAAAATTGTCCAGTGCATTTTCTGGTGATATTTTATGATGTAAATGTGGCTTTTCAATTATTTCTCCTAGTTTAAAAAGAGACTATAGAATTATGGTGACCCAAAAGAGGTGGTTAATAATGCAATTAAGTATGATAATGAAATGAAGAAACTCAAATTTAAAAATTATAAAACTCAATTTTCAAATTATAAATTATTGATTTTTGTACATGATTTTTTTAATTTAATGCACTTATGGCTGTTTGGTATGAGATTCAAATAATCCAAAGGAATTTTTATTAACATGTAAAATTCACGAATAATTTAAAATGCAACATTTTAAAAATAAAAATAAAGGGTCTGATCAAATTTTGATGTCAAAGATTATAGAAGTCAACACAATTCGTTGAAAACCCCTAACCACACAAGTATACAAGGTGTCAGTACGTAGACAAACTTTAACGGCTGATTCCTTGATCAATTCTAAGATAAAAAGTTCATATAAACATGGGACCTAAACGGCTTCATTTTCAAAATACAGGATGTTGACGTTTAAACAAGTCTGTTTTTTTTCAAAATTTGAAAAAACGGCTAGAGGTAGGTTAGTATTTCATAAAGTGGCATCCTTCGGTCAAAATAAATTTAATTTATTTCCACCAGTGGCCTTCAGTTACCTTATTTTAGAAAAATCTGGGACGCCCACTGTTTTTTAGCCAACAGTTTTGTAGCTATTGTAAGATGGTTCGTTATTATATAATATTTTTTACAAACTTCTTTAAACTGTCTTTTAAAAATGAAAGCCGTTTAGGTCCCATTAACGTCCAATGAACGAAATTGCTGTTACAGATGTTTCAGTTTTTCTCGAAAAAAGTTTATTCTATCAAAAAAATTAAAGATACATCTTTTGTATAGTTTCAAAGTTTCAATGGATGAAGTTAAAACACTTATCATATTGGTTTAAAAAACAGTGGATACCAGATTTTCTAAATAAGGTAACTTCGGTGTCCCCGATGCACGCCACTGGTGCAAATAAATTAAATTTATTTTGACAGAACGATGCCACTTTATGAAATACTATCATACACCAAGTTTCATTAGAATACCACTAGACGTTTTCCAGATATTTGAAAAAAAAAATTTTTTTGTTTAAACTTCAACATCCTGATCTTGACTACGAAGCCGTTTAGGTCCCATGTTGGTACGAACTTTTTATCTTAGAATTGATCAAGGAATTACCCCATAAAGTTTGTCTACGTACTTAATTAACACCCTGTATAACCACCGCTAAATACGTATTTCGACAGCTAAGCTTACATCTTCGGTAACCTTGAAGAGAGACTAACCCGGCAAAGTTGGCCGAAGATAAGCTCTTCACCAAATCACAAGTGAAGTCACACATCTTCGGCCAACTTTGTCGTATTAGTCTCTCTTCAAGGTTACTAAAGATGACAGCTTAGCTGTTGAAATATGTATTTAGTAGTTGTTAAATATTTGTGGTTAGGGGTTTTCAACAAATTGTGTCTGATTCAAACCACAGGTTCCAGCAATGTCTTAGTATACAGGGAGTCCAAAAAACGGCGGATTAACTCTACGGTGCGTTACTGAGGGATGCCTTATGAACCCTGGAAAAATATGAAAAAAAATCCCTGGGCCGTATTTTTCGAAATATTTCGAAATTAATAAAAATAAATCTGGCAACATTGATACTGCAACAATTTCTCAATCAAAAATGTATCCATAGTAAGTTGTTAATATGTTGGTGACACTGTAAGTCTATGTCAAATTCGAGGTTAGTAGGTTAGGTTTTGCGTCAGTTTTGACACAAACTGTCGCAAAACCTAACCTGCTAACATCGAATTTGACATGAACTTACATTGCCACCAACATATTATTCATACAACAAATATTTCAATGGCAAGCTTGATTTCGTATATTATTATTGTACAAAGCCTGTTTGCCATATTTAGTAATTGACAAACTCAACAGGAAATCAGTTTTTTAAAATACTTAAATATTGAAAACAATTTAGTTAAATCCCAAGAATATTAAAAAAACAGATATTTTAATAAGTCCCAGATATATTTGACACTATAATTATACACTAGTTATTTAAATAAATTGAGTTCATTACCCACCTTTGACCAGAAATATTTCGAAAAATACGGCCCAGGGAATTTTTTTCATATTTTTCCATGATTCATTAGGCATCCCCAAGTAACGCACTGTAGAGTTAATCCGCCATTTTTTGAACACCCTGTAGAAGTATCTAGTCTAACAACATAGTAAACGAAGTATTTTCAATTGTAATACATCATGAGTATTATGGCTTCACCATGGGCAGAGAAAGTACCAGAAAAGTTTTAACAGTTACATTATGTACTACGGCTATGAACAAAATATTTTTTTTTTGTATAATATGTATTAACTAGGCTATAAGCATGAGAGCTATTTCTTCGATGTGATTAGCAGGGATGGATGGGCCCTCAAAATCTTAGAAATAGGCATGAAAGCAGTCCAACAGCGTTGGAGAGTGGCCTGCCTCAGAGTGAGAAATAAATTGAGGACCAAAAGTCCACTCTTAATTTTTTAATGTGTCAACATATTTTAGTCAAATTTTAGAATAAAGTACACCAATTTCAGATGTTTTTAAGTCATTTGAGGTCAATCAAAAATTAAAGATGGACGCTCGGCGTCATAATTTTTTTTTAAATACAAATCGGAGCCAAGCTACAACTCATCGAGTAGAATACGTACTCAAAATTTTGGAAATGTTATTCAAATATTTTTTACTATTGAAGACCTTAAATGCAAAGGGTCATGTAACACCTCATTTGAAAGATCTCATTGAGTAGAACATACAGAGTGTTTCAAAATTGCACAGAGCAAATAGAAGGGACTTAATTCTGTAGCAAAAAATAAGAAAAAAAACCTTAATAAACATGTGCCAAAATGATTCACTTCAAAGATATCGTCGATCAAAGAATTAAGACAGCAATTCGTTTTTAAAATGTTTAGATTTAGTAGTTTGGTGTTT
Organism: Agriotes lineatus; assembly: GCA_940337035.1. Classification (NCBI taxonomy): domain Eukaryota; kingdom Metazoa; phylum Arthropoda; class Insecta; order Coleoptera; family Elateridae; genus Agriotes; species Agriotes lineatus. Next base: position 139,143 of record CALNHX010003115.1, on the reverse strand, counting down.
TGTTTTCATTATCCATTTGTTTTACTTACAACTGTCAAAATTATTATGGGCGATACAGAAGAAGGAGGGCACTTCAAACAGTTACTATCATTTTACTTAAAAAACTGAAATAAACTCTTTTGGAACACATGCTTATTATTTTATTACTTTTTGCTATAGAACAACGCCCACATATTGTATGTAAAAAAACAAATACGTGTTGCACACAAAGACCAGCTATTAAATCATAAAAGTTTTAAATACGAATTGCTATATTTAATTTTTTGATCACGGATATCTTTGAAATGAATGATTTTAGGACAAATTTTATTGCTGTAGAATAACGCCCTTATATTTGTTTTGTGCAATTTTGAAACACCCTGTATATCTGTAGTTTCAAGATGATTCTCAACAACATTTTAATAAATAATTAAATTATTTTAAAGTGAAGAGTAGGAATACTAAAACAGACGCCATTCTGTTAAGGATAACAAAATTTTTCTGAAATTATAGGTACACATTACAATTAGAGCTTTCAAATTAGATATCACATATTTCCCGTTTGAACCCCGTATTCAATGCACAAAGCGGTCATCTTTAATTTTTGATTAACCTCAAATAGCTTGGAAGCATCTAAAATTGGTATAATTTTCTACATGAAAATTTGTCTGAAATATTTTTCCTCATTCAAAAGTTAGAATGAGGGGAGCAGGCTTTTACGAAAGTACTTTTGTAAAACTATAAATTAGCCCAGGACAATGCCGCGTTGTCAATGTGGTCGAACAGGTGACGTATTTTTGGAGCGAATTTCTCAAGTAATGTAATTTTATTGTTAAAGAATTTAGTTTTATTACATTTTCGGATGAAATTGAAATTAAGGAATCATATACCCAAACGCGGTGTATTATGGGAAACGGGGCGTCAGCTGTCATTCAGGGCTTCCTGTATTTACGTGTTAATTTCTTTGCTACCTGTGGTGTTTATTTTAATATTTTAAAAACAGTACTTTTCAGTTTTACTTTAATCTACATGTTTAAATTTAGTAAGTTGTGAGCGATTTTGTTTCTTTCGGAATTACGCTAATTACTGAGGCAGAAGGTTCTGAAATAGCTAACGCCCCATTTCCCAAAATGCAGTGTGTTCCGGCATGCGATTCCATACTTTGAATTTCATTTAAACATTTAATAAAACCGTTTGAAATATAAACTATAAATAAATGGGGCGGCGGTAAACTTTTAATCTGCGATATGCAATTGTCGTCGACTGTTCGACCGATTGCCGGCCAAAAGCGGCCCACAGGGAAATGTCCCGGTTTCCCGCCCGACCCATCCGCCTCTGCACAAGTACAAGAGCCGTTTGTCCTATGTGATTAGCCCCTATCACAGTTTTAAATCTTCATGTACATAATCTGTCCATTTAATTATGAGACATGATCATTTTCTGCTTATAAAAATGTATCCTTCGAATGATTACAGGTGCTTATAACCTCACTTTGTATAGTTCTAAAAGTTCCGTGTTTTTATAACCTCACTTTGTATAGTTCTAAATTTTCAATATTGTCTTTTATGCACTATGCACTCTCTCTTTCCGGTTTGTATGACAAACATACGAGTATTTCTGTGGAACTCTTTTGTATCATAAATTAGATATTTCAAAATTTAACTACACCAACTGTGTGAAAGTTTGGAGAAATGCAGTTTCAAAAAATGGCAAGGGCAAATGATGACGTTGAGTATTCTGGGACTTACACAATGTTTAGGTAGTGGCGATCGCTCATGTTAAGTCGAAAGCGACACTCATGTTAGTGACGGAACCGGGGGAGCACACACGGCCTGTACTTACAGCCGGGGCCAGTCTTGATTGGTATTTCTGCGCGATGGTCGCTGCGGCAGTCGGGGTCGCTTGTGTTCCGGTACCGGCACGATTATACGCCTCGTCCAAAGCCGAATACTTCATTATCAAACTCTGTATTTCCTTACGTTTCGCTTCTCGTTCGGATACCGCATCTGGCAAGGAAGGGGTTGGGGTAGCCTCGTCATCTACAGAATTAGTAGTAGCGTGGTTGGTGCTAGGAAGAGAAAGAGCTGAAGAAGTGCTTGAAGCGGTAGAAGGGGGCGAAAGGCGAAGCGGCGGCGGCGGCGATTTGACAGCCGGCCGATCGTCCACCAGCGGTATTTCTACTGGACAAAGTTTTAAATTAAGGTTAGTCGAAGTTCTCCGTTCGGTAACTTCACTTTTTCCTGATCGGTGTGGCTTTGAGGATCTACGAGGTCTCAATTCGGAATGGTTTGATCTATGACGCACACGATAAGCAGAGTCTCGATCCAAGTAGGTGTATGGTGGTTCTGGATATTGTATTCGATATTGGGATAGCTTGTTTTCTGATCTGTACGGCGTTTTCTCTCGATGTATACTGCTGTGATTGCTACTGCTAACGTAGGGGTAGGCCTTCTCGCTTAACACAACGTTTGCGCTAGTGGCACTCTTGGCGAGCGTCCTACCTACAGATGGTTCTATAGTCCGTTCGGGGTCTTTCTTTCTACCATATATTCGATCTAGAACGGCAGAGTACTTTTCATCGAATAGTCTACTACGCGTGATGTTTAGATTTGGTGAGCCAATAGTTGTGGTTTTGGCTTTGGCATTCGCGGTAAGCGCCGTGGGTGTTGATAACGAAGCTTTTGTAACAGTGGGCGTTGATAAGGTGTTATTGTGTATTCGATCAAGAGTTGCAGAAGGCCCTCGGACTTTGGTAGTGAGCCGCTGTAGAAGGCTCGAGCAAGAGTCGGTTAGCATCTGTGTGACACTAGTGGTCGACGAGCGCGCATAGCGGCTTCTTCGTGGAGCAGCAGCGTTGCCCGAGGAATTGTTGGCCATGGCGTCCGCGCCCGATGCACGCCTGGCATTTGCCGTCGTCGTCGAGGGTACGCGTGGAGTCCAAGGCGACTTCGCCTGCCACTGCGACGCGGTGTACCGCCGACGATCTTCGTCGTCATGTGCCGCGCGCAAACGGGAATAGGAAGACAAAGCGGAAGACGCGAACATGAGTCTTTACCATAGCTTTTAACACTGCACGACCCGACGGTGACCTTCCTCACTGACGTGTAGACGTCGCGCTGAGGGATGCAACTATACTGAGGATATAAAAGAGCGACTACTCAACCTCCCTGCCAAATACCGCCAAACTAAAAATATCAGGCGCAAAGAGCTCACGCGCTGTATGTTCCACGCTGGTCACACTCAACACAAGTGTTACGTAAAGATTTAAGGTAAGCCGTGAAGAAAAAGTAAGGCAGAGAGCTATTTCCAAACTTTGGACGTAATTCGCCAAACAAATATAACGGGGACCAATTTGAAAAATATGTGGTGGGCGCATAAACTACGAGTGTCAACAGCCAGATTCTGACAAACGCCATGAGAGAAAAGTTATAAACAAAGGTTACTAGAGTGTTCAGTGCCTTTTCTGTTCTAATTGTAAAATTAGTTCAACTGACCTTCAGTATCAGGAGGAAGAATTTCTTGATCCGCGCAAGTAATGCGGACGCATCGTACGATTGCTTTTTATGAGCACCTTTGGCCATTTTTAGGGATTACCGCTACTTAACAGAGCACCATTAAAAATAAAACTACTTGGGAAGCCATTAGCGTTAACTGGCTCTATTCTCGTTTGCTTTGCTTCTGATAAGAAGTGATAAGAATTCACACCACATGAACTTATTCTTAGACCGTCGGCAGTTATTTATAGATTACACTATCACAATTTACACTCGCCTTAATTCATATTTATTTATTTGAAAAATACACCGATCCTGTGTTGGGAGTAAGTAGGGTGCTGCACAACACAACACTGCTGCTGCTCCAGATTCGACACGACAGTCTTCTGGGGATTCAAGGAACCGAGCCCACGAAGTAACAGTAAGACTGCGCTAATAATACCGATGTGGCATTCGACGAAGGACTGCATCAACTGCTCAATTTCGTTCCTATGTTCTATCGTGTTTCGGATGTTGATTTACATATTCAGAACTAATAATCTAGAAATAATTGAGGCCCCCCGAGTAGTTAGTAGAGAGATACATAAAACGTGAGACATGCATCATACATGCAAAGGAATCAATCAACCACAAGCAGTCCGCATTGCGTTACTATTGCAGCAAGGGGCGAACCTCTGCGGTGGGTGTTTCGGATTCCACTAAAATCGCTTCGGGTTCGGGTTCGTCAATGTCTCCCATACAGGGCATCCAACCCCAGGCGGTTGGCGAAGGGTTCGTCACCGGCCACCAAGAAGAACGCACCACCGTCATGGGCGGCGTGGGGTGTGCTCTGGGGGTAGGCAATGCTTGGGCGAAAATTCGAGCAGCAGCTTGCTGCTGGGCGGCTGGCCAGGTGGCCATCTCGATCACCTTCACCCGGCACTAGGCCGCAATTTCACATAGGCGGCCATCGAAATCTAGCTGTTCGTCCAACAGACACAAGCGCACTGATCTCAACATGTGCGACGGCCTCTGGTCTTTCAGAAATAGATCTAACCAAACCGAAATAGATTGCAAAAAAGCCATTAACATAGGGCACCCTGTCATGCCATTGCGTACGTCGCAGTTCCTTTATATGACGAAAATTTTTTAGGGGTGCAAATGTCAACAAAATAATGTTATCGCACCTTCTTCTATGCTAGTGGCAACTGAGTTCTACTGTTCGTTCTTTTCCATAGCCGTATCGTCCACAAGAACACGGCCCATATATGACAAATTTGCAAGTATCGAATTCATTCGGCAGTTTTTATGTGCAAGTGGAAGTGCCAATGACTTACTAAATACAACAAAAACTGCTCCGCGTGTTTACTAAAAGCTGTGAAATTTTATTTACTTTTTCTAATTTTAGATATGAGAGCTAAATGGAATTTCAACTGTAAACAAAAGAACTAAAAATTTAATTTAAAAGCGGCAATGTGTATAGTTTCCCTGTGATTTTGAAAATTACATTCTTATAATTGTCATTTGATAACTTTACCATCTCAGTTCTAAAATGTAACTGTTGACCATAATTGCTTTTGGTTTTGAGAATATTTTAAATGTTATTTTACCTCAATGCGCACTGCGTCTTGTGATTGTAGTTTTAATTTATCACATAGCCCTCCTGGCGTACCTAATCGCAATCAGCGTAAATTGAAACAATTTTAAAATGTAAAACACTGACATGCGATATATCGGCACTCAAAAATTTAAAGCACTGCAATAATGCAAATAAAATGAAGGGAATTACAAAATAAATGTTTTGCACTTACAACCAGCAATCGCATAAACAAAAAACGAACTGGTTGCATTTTATTTAGGCTTTTCGCCCCACTGTTTTTCATGCTAGCCATCCAAATGGAAAACTCTTGAGTAACGAGTGGAAGGGGAACCAAAACAAACCTTCACGAGTTCGGTCTTTATTCACTTTTTGACATGGTTTTTTAAAATCGAAATTAGTCTGAATTGGCGTAAATTGAGGGCTACTTGTATTCTTTTTTACATACTATCCGCAGCACTTTTTATAATAATGAAATAAACCACTGCCAACATATTTTTAGTTTAAAAGTAATAATAACTACATAAATATAGACGTGCTGCTTGCATACTTTCATTCCTATTAACATTTGGATATCTGGCAACAACAATCATTATACAAAACGCTTAATACGTATTTTGGAAATGGGAAAAAAATACGCTAATTGGTAAAATATTAAACTCCTGCACATTGTGACCGTCCCAAAATAAAAATTTTATTTAAAAGTATACTCTTATCTCATTTATGGACGAGTAGAAGACCATTTGTTTATTTGGTCAAGTCACTCATTTTATATAATTTGGATTTCAAATGTTGTAGTTTTTAGTTTTATACATTTGGAACCTATAAGTTTGGACATTTCTGGGTACTTAAGTGGTGCTGTACTGTAAAATCAACTTTTATGTTCAATTACTTATACAGAAAGTGAATGGAAACCAAAGATACGTCATCTTGTTTTTCTACAACATACTTATTTGAAAGCAATTGATATGTTACGCACAAAATGCCTTATTCACCCTATGGTAGGATTATCGAAAATTATGTGGTCACATAAATAATACGAGCTCCACATAGTTTTAAATATGTTTTTATATTATATCTCTTTAAACATGTAAGGTTAGTTATGTTTTGCTAAAGCGTATGAATTTTGCTTTTCTTCATGCTCAATTTAGTTTTAATGGTTATATCGTGACAACTATAGGCAATGATTTGATTAATAACAATTAAAGGCTTACACTTCACCTGAAAACAAAATATATTTTAAATAGACTTGAACAATTGTTTTACGGATGATGCGATCTTAAAGACAATTAAAATAGTCCTTATGATCTTCAAATATTTAGCAGTGCACAGAAACATGAAGGTATATATGTGAGTGGTATAGTCTCCACCCCACAATATTAAAGTATTCGAGTACTTACTAAACTATTAGTTGAAATTAAATAAAGGAATGATAGTAATGTAAATAAAACATCATACCACAACGGAAGTACTAATGTATGGGGAGAACCTGCGTAGGATGAGACACTGACCTGGTCCGTGGAATAGGATCTCCGGCTGTGCTTTCTTCTTGACAAGGACTTCTCATGACGGTGTCTATGGCGCTTTTTTGAAGCAGGAGACCTCCGCTTGCTTCTCTTGTACCTCCTCTCGCAGCTACTTCCTCGATCATACTGCCGCGATCTATGGGTCTTGTCACTGCTGCAAAAATGCAGGTTTGTTTTGAAATAAATTTTGGGGGAAAATTTATTTTGATTTTTTCTTCTAAAGATAAGATATGTCCACAGTTTGATAAATTTGTAACCAGACTAATGAATGAATTCTGGTTTAACATTATCGAATTGCTGTAGATATTTTAAATTCGAAATAATTATTTACCTCAATCCGTTGTTACTTGATGAGCAATTATCTGTGATTGAATAAACACATTGATTTGATGGGAATTAATAATTTTCTTAAACAGAAACCTAATCTCAAAGCTCTATTTAGGTCAGATGGTTTCGTTAAGAAACTATCAAGAAAACAAATTTTTGACTTTGTCAATTAAAAAAGTATATACATTTAAGAACAAGTTTCATAAGGCAAGTTTACAGTTAGTGTTCTTAAGGATAAGTGCGATAAATGACAAATGGAACAAGTTTTTTCTATGGTGCACCTTTTACATAATTTTCAAATAAAAAATCGCAGTTGAAAAATGTGGTTGTTAATGCCAATGTGACAATTGAACATTTAATTTGAAGTTTGAGGTTGTCAACTTTCTTTTGCATATTTTTATAAATTTAGTTGCAAATAGAGTACAGATCATGTATCCCACCTGAAATGAGAAATTGTTGAATATACAGTAAGTAATTTAATATTTGAGATTACGAGATTTCAAAGCTACAAACTTTGAAAAAGTAAATTGTACTAGGCTATTAAAATACTCAAATGAGTTATAAACGCATTGTTTTGGGTGCTTTAATAGCTCCATTATAGATCCAAAATAGAAAAATATTTATGTTTCAGTAACTCCCTTATATCACACATGCTGTAAGAAAGTAGTTCAATATACTTATTGAGTAACTAGTCTTTCAAACTTAACACCACTGAAAACTGTTGTGGCAAAATAGTATGTGTTCCATATTCGGTCAGCAAAGCAACTGTTTCTAAAATAGTTTTACTCATAATAAAACACGACTGCTTTGGAATAAAATATTTATTTTTGAAAAAAAAAACTAGATAAGATATGAAAGTACAAATTTAAACTACAAGCAGGATATCTAAACTATAAAATAACACTTGGAATGATATATATCTGAAGAGATAAATATGTAACTGATACACTTTCAACTTAACAAGGAAGAGACAGATTCACATTATATTCATTGCCTACATCTTTGTGTACTATCCAGCAGTATTTTTTCTGTAAAGAACCCGTTTCAGAAGGACGTGTCCAGGCAGCAAACTGCTTTAATTGTTTCCTTAAAGAGGATTTTGACATTTCGATAGAGATATTCTTTCTATTCAAATTATCTAAAAATTCTGAGATTAATAATTTTTGATTGCTTGTATTCCCATGTATGAATTTCAAGAAATCTGGAATAAGTTCAACATCAAGGAGCTTGCCAGGTTGAATACTCCTACGTAGAGCGGTTTGATGAATAAATTCGCTACGTTTCCTTATTATTACAGGTCCATTTGAAATGATAGATAGGGGTTTGAGAAAGTCGTGTATGGCTTGGTCTACACTGTCTGGGTTTTTGTTATACCAAATGCAACCAATCACGCGAGGCTTTATCTTTTGAGTTTTATTCTGTCTTTCTTCTTCAAATTCTTTCTTTAGTAGTTTTAGTTTTGCTTTGTGAGCTTCTGGCGAGATAAGAGCATCTTCTTCTTCATTTACCTCATCATCACTTAGATGACCATGAGGGACAAAGAATTCATTATCCACTTCATACTCATTTTCAGATTCGTTTTCCTTATCTTCATCATCTGAACCACGCAGAGATTCTCCAGAATCTTCTTCTTCTTCCCATTCTTCATCCGAGTCAACTTCATAATCCAAGTATTCTTTGTCCAATGCTAATGGCTGTCGAGGTTTGATAAACTTACTCTTTTTACGCCATGTTCCAAAATAAGGTGGTCTACGGTTACCATCGAATTTTAAAAACTTCGCTTTCATTTTATTATTAGTTTTAGCTTGCTCTTCAATGCTCTCGCCTGGATTAACGTCGTCTACAATGATTACATCATCCTGAATATCTTGGTCTTCCGCAAGCCATGTTTTACCCATTTTTCCAATTTTCTTTCCAATTTTTAATTCATCAAGGTACTTTCCCCCATTTTGATTTTGTAATGCAGTAAGGAGGTGTGCTTTTTGTTCATCAGATAAACTATTTCTGACAAGGGGTGCCAATTTCATATCGGATTTAACTTCGAATGGCATAAATATTGAAACAGTAGTAACATTATTCTCTTCGGACTTTTTTTCTTCTATAGAAGTATCTATTTTTTTTGTAAAAAAATTGACAAAAGCAGCCGCAGCTTTCTGCTTCTTTTCTACTTGCTTTTGTTTTTCTTCTTCTTCTTTACGCTTTTGTTCATCTCTTTCCTCTTTCTCTTTACGTTTTTGTTCCTCCCGCTCCTCCTTTTCTTTGCGTTTTTGTTCTTTTTCTTCACGTTCCTTTCTTTTCTTTTCCTCTTTCAATTCCTTTTCCTTCTGTTTTATTTCTATCTCTTTCTGTTTTTGCTCTTGCTTTTCCTGTTTCTCTTTCAATTTTTGCTCCTCCTTCTTTTGCTTCTGTTTATTTTTTTCTTCCAAAATTTTTTGCTTTTTTGTTTCTCGCTCTTTTCGTTTTTCTTCACGTTGCTTTTCCATTTGCAACCTCTTCTCAACTTGTTTAGGAGTGAGAGGCTTTTTGGGTGAAACCTCAGATTTGGTCGACTTTAATTTTTTAGTATCTGTTGTACTGGTGTCACAGTCTACTGATGTATCCATTTCAGAAATTTGAGATGTTTCTAACACTGAGTCATTGTTTGAGATTTCTACTTTCACATCTTTTGACTTTTCATCATCAGTCGATGAAACATTTGGATCATTCGACTGGTTGGAGACGGATTTCTCTTCTTCATCACTATCGCTAATTTCGAGTACTTCTGTGTTTGTTTTAATTTTCGTAGGAGTATCATTTCCATTTTCTGATTTTTCAGATACATTTTTTTCTTGAAGACTATTAGTACTACCAGTTGATAGAACGTTTGCGTCAATTTCTTGATTTTCAAGGATTTGTTCACCTTCGCTGTCTTCTGGGCTGGAAAAACACATCTCATGAAGTGGCATTCTCATATCCATGCGTGACCATCCCGAGACCAAAATAAAAATCATGAAACATAAAAATGGACACATGGTAATGTGAGTAGTCAATTACTGGATATAAGAAGGACTTCTGTAATGTACCTACCTGTGGTTGGACTTTGTTTTGAAATTTTGTATAGCTTATATTACATGTTTGTATTTCGGTCTGAGGTGGATCAACTCTACACTTATAACTAATAAAATATAAACTAAATCAAGAACGTAACAAGCGAAAATAGCCATAGCAAGCAGTTCACATATGTAATTAATTTATTGGCAACTGCATTCAAGGCGCCGTAACAGAGGTCTTCTATAAAAGGACAGAAATGACGACTTACAGTAGTATAATCACAAATATGGGTAAGTCTTCATCGTTTGTTTATGTGTCAATATAATTTGAACATACAAACATGTGCAGAAAGTGAACTAAATAAAAGTACCCAAATATGTAAGCAATTAACCCTAATTTGGCATTCATAAATTGACGCTGAATTAGTCATCGGTATTATTAACCTTTCAAAAAATACCACATTTTGTCGGACAGCAGCTTGTTCTAAATATGGGTCCTTTTTTAATAGAAGAAATTGTGGGAATGTAGACTACTGAAAAACGTTTAGTCTTTATCCTGATATTAATGCCTATTCATTAATTAACAATATTATATTGACTCACCATTTTTCGAACGGTAGATAACAAGCTCAATAAAAATGCAACATTGTTGCAAAGGAGATTACAAGGACAACCGCGTTAGTGTCGCATTGAGCAGTCAAAAACGGACATATTTGGTGTAATTATACGGGCGAGCGTAGATATAAATGAGCTTCATTTGTGGCAGTTCTCACTAGCCAGCTAAAAATATTCGACCTACAAGCATTAAAGTAAATTTGCAGCACATGTACAGGGATAAAACGCAGTTATGAGGGCCGTGTTTGGCGGCAAACGGACCAAGTTTATGCGTCCTAAAATACAAGCTGCAGTGTCTAGGTACCAAATAACTTTCAAAGGGTACTAAATATTTACTTCAGTTTAAAAAAAAATGAAGAAACCAAATATGATTGCGAGAGCGATTCACTGCTTGTCTATTGGTAGAATTCACATTGTACAGTCAAAGATACCATCCATGTATGGTAACACGTTCAGACTGCAGAAAGATTACAAACATAATTATCATGTATTTGACGTACGAGCTTGTATATCTATATAGACCAGAAATCAGCCGATTCATGTAACTGAATTTGTTGTTCAACAATGCAGTTCATTGCGACGTATGTCGGATGATTTCTTTGCTATTATCATATACTACTTCAATATTATTAATATTAATTAATATTAGTTATTAGTATTCTAAAGAACAATCCAGCACTTTTCACGTCTTCTTCACCCAATTTTCAATTATTGGAAGGCTATTATAACACCATAACATTTTCACATAACAAGAAAGCAATATTTGACCAAAACTAAACTGCTCATAGTGGTTATGAGATAGTAAAGTTGTTTTTAATGAAGACAAATTCCACATTAACAATTAAAAAAAAAATAAAAAACATTTCATTTTATGTTACTTTACCAAATCATTCACAGAACACATCACGCACAACACTAAATTTTCGATTGTTTTCGCACAAAACGAAGAACGAACTGCATGATACGACAACACATACGAATTAAATTAAACAACAGGTTGATGATGATAATGTGATAATTCACAAATCTTATTCAGTTTATTTGTACTGCCGAATTTGTGCTATTAAGCTGTTACGCTCCAAAGATTCACTTTAATATCTTTATGGTGTTTCAAATTTAAATATGAATGTGAATTTTAGGCATAATAGATTGTTTTGTTACCTAGAGATGCTATTTGACTTTTTATTGATTAAAGTAGAATATGTTCTTAAAATGTTGTACATTTTTAAGGCATAAAGTGTTGTTTAAAATGGCTCTGCAAATACAGAGTAACTCAAAAAATTATTTAAAAAAATTCCAATATTACTCTACGGTAGTGACTCGGTTACTTCTAAAAATCAATTTAAAATCGCTCAAATACAACGTTTAAAAACATTTGGACCGTACTTTTAAAAATAACAACCTAATTAGAGCTTTTGTTTTTATGTTATAAAAACCAGAAACAAAGAGTTATTTATTTATTTCGCACTCAGCCAACAGCCGTTATGCCAATTATAGGCGTCGCTGTGCATTTATCATTAATGCCCGATGTTTATTTTTTAATTTAGTTTATCTCATGGGCAACAACTGGTGTACATAGATATGTACTGCAAAATGTCTAATCCTATTTATAATTTTTATAATAAAGATACATGTTCATTAATAGTTACTTATGTACCATGAGCTAAGAAGGCGTTTATAGCCCGCGGAGTGAAAATTAAGAGCCCAAGGCGTAGCCGCGGACGCTAACACGACAAGGGCATAAACACTAGTTACGCAGAAGGTGGAGAGATATTGCCATTCATCGATGTGTCTGTCGCGCCCCTACAAGTGTACATTTGCCTGCAGGTTCGTGTTTTTAGATACCGAATTCTAAAAATATACGAACTAAGCATTTTGTCCATTCGGATCAAAAAAATGCGTCCGTAAATCCGAGTGTCCGTTAAAAGAGAGGTTTCACCGTAGTAGTTAGAAAAGTTGCTTTGCTGACAACTTGCACTTGTGACCATTGCTCGCCATGACAATTAAATTGTCGTCATTGGCGTAGCCCAGGGGCTTTACCAATACCAATAAATATGGAGTTAACGGTTCCAAACTGCCAATAAATTATATAAAAAAGGCCGCTCGTGGTCGCGCGACGGACTGATTGTCTTACCGACCTAGACTAAGCCATTTACTGCAAGCAAGATGAAATAAAAATCAAGAACGGCTTTGACATACTTATAATGGTACATGTTGCATTTAGGTATCCAAGTGGCCATCGCGACGTAGAGGACGGGAACGTCCGGCGGCGGCTCTTCAGAGGAGTGAATCCTTAACCGGGATATCTCATGCAGAGTCGGCAGGTGGCGACTCTGAGGATGACCCACCTCGTAGTGCATCGTGTTGTAGGAAATGCGCGCGGTTACCATCACAGAAAAGGACCCTTATCACTGCACTTCACTAATCTGCACCAAGGTTGGCGTGGAGCGTCGAGATCAAAACGCTGGTGAACGAGACTATTCTTATCACAATACATCCGGAACAGACTTGCAGCACGTGTCTATTTAACGATAATAATAGGAATCATAATTTCGTGTTTACAAGTAGGCCACGTGCTAGGTAGGCTGTGTGTGCTCGCTGGCGAGTGTTGCGTTATATTTAGCCAGTGGTATGTTTCCACATAAACTGAACAAAGAAAATAACGGTAATGTTGGAGTAATTTGGGTGCAATTATTAGCAGCCGTGTGATTTTTACTAAATTTCGTAACAAAGGTGCATCACCGCTGGATGATTGTAAGTGGTGGAGGAGCCGCTGCGTAGTTTGTCACTGTAGCTTTTAAATATTTACAAGGTGTTCGTGAATCGCATCAGAGCGTAGAAAGCGATTAACAAACACCGTACATACTCTTTTGGTATCGGTGACTATAGACACCAAAAGGTGATAAATATTCTTCGTTAGTATTAAAATATCCCTTCGATACTCTGTAGTGCTACAATTTTAATAAAAATTAAATATCTAAAATATCCGACTTCGGGCCGATTCTACAATGCAAGTAAAAAAAGTATATACCTAGAATAAGCTATTCGAGGTATAAAATTGTTATAGTTTCCTTTGTTACAACAATCGTTTCTGGGATATTTATTCCCCGGATAACTTTATCTTGGGTTTGTATCGAAAGATGAAAAAAAAAACTGATCCTCAGCGGGCTGTGGAAATTCAAACGTATGAATAATAATTATGTTGGTGGCACTGTAAGTCTATGTCAAATTCGAGGTTAGCAAGTTAGGTTTTGCGTCAGTCTGTGTCAAAACTGACGGAAAAACCTAACCTGTTATTTGACATATACTTACAGTGCCACAAACATATTAGTCATACGTTTGAATTTCCACAGCCTTCTGAGGATCAGTTTTTTTCGATCTCTCAATAGAACCGGCCTTAATACATTAGGAAGAACAAACTAGTTATTATGGAAATTAAATTACAACTCACTAGCTGCACTATCGACATAGTAAGTGTTCGCTACTCGAATAAATAAGACTATTTATTAGTCTGAAGTACCTGGCTCCTCCCCGATTTTGCTACATAAATTATGAAAACATGATTGTTAAAAATGACAAGGAAAATAGACGGAATTTAAATTTATTACACGATAATGCACGTCCAGTTCATGCAGTTACTCAAGCTGCAATTGGAGACGGTTCCAGTTTTATTATTGTGTATTCGGCTCCCAGGAAAACTACCTTACACGGAAGAATCAATTGAATTTGAATGCTGGAATTTTCATCAAATGGATATTATTCACATACACCGAACCGATCTATTTTTCAAAAGCGTCTGAACTTTATCCTCCAGCAAATAAAACGGTGGTGTCATAATACATTAATTTTGTAATGTAATGCAAGATCTTTTACAGTTTTAGCTCTAAATATAAACGTGTTATTAATGCTATCGGCAGTGGCGTAGCTGCGACTTTTAGAGGCCCGCCGTAAAATATTATGAGAGCACTATTAACATCGTTAAATAAAAAAATTACATTTTTGGCAATTATAAATTTCAAATAAGTTTTACATTTATTTTTAAATAACACTAATGATTTAAAAATTGAACTGGGATTATATTTCGTTTTAACGCTTGTAAAAACATAACTTGGCGTCTTTTTCAAAAACTATGTATGTACTTACAAAAAACTGCAAAATTAGATCATTATTCCATGGTATATGATTCTCTTCTAAAGAATTTTGTTTTTACCAAATAATTAGAAACATTAGTATCACCGATCTATTAGCACAGTCTGAGCTGTCCAGAAGACCCAGGCAGAAGACTTACAGACTCGCAAGCTGACAAGATGTCACTTCCAAAACGACTTTTCTGACTCGCTAAGATATGAAAACTGATATATGTATCCGCAAAAATCTTGAGTTCGAAAATTTTCAAATATATAGGGTGTCCTGCCCCCCCCCCCCATTTTTTGTAGATAGTAAATGTTATTCTGATCAATTTTTTTTATATAGACATACTGTTTTTCGACTCCCTAACAAGTTACGGCAATTTTGCATTATAGCCATCACTGGATTGGCCGTGGCGGACCTGTTCAATGGCCACCTATTTTCATATTTAGAGCTACTTGATTCGGATGAGCACAAATCACCAGTAGGCACTGGACACGAATTATTAGAACGCATTGAAAATTATTTTAATATGTTAAAGAATAATATCAAAATGCTAAATCGAGTGCAAGGAGTCATCGTGAAGCATAGAAGTTGGCGGAGGTCGTTTTAAACATTTAGTATAATGTATTTTTCTTCTACATGCGCATTAGGACTATTACTCCCCTTTTTGTAATTTTTGGTTTGCTTCCTTACATTAATAAATGTTCGTATTTCTATTGTAACATACTGCAACTTCTTAAAGAGTCGAAAAAAGTATGTCTATACGTATACAATTTTTTGATCAGAATAACATTTATTATATACACAAAATTAAAAATTCCACGTTTATTTTTTTTTTGTTAAAGTTACGGGACGGGGGGCCCCCATGTCTTCAGGGCCCAGCAGCCTTGCGGCTACTGGCGCTATTATAACTACGGCTACTGGCGCTATTATAACTACGGCACTGGCTGTCGTTATAGTTACTTAAATTATTACTAAAGCCATAATATAAGTTCAGATTTAACATTAGAAATAAAAACAGGCAAATTACTTATCTCTTAGGAAACGAAACTATGAATTATCGCACAGTGGATTCGGAAGTTTAAAGATTACTGCTAACAATTAAAATTACATAATTAAGTGGTTTACACAGAAAATTTTACTTTTTTGCATTTTATAAACGATTATAGAATTTATATGTTTTAATTTTTATAATTTTAAAAATATTTTTTATATTTAGGTAAAAACAATGTCAAATAGGATTTACTTTTATGCCCTAATAATAAAAACGATTGCACAATTATGTAAAGTGTTTCAAATGACAACTTCGCAAACTTACACCGCAACATAACCAACAATTGCAGTAATTTATGCCGCCTTTAAAGTAATAACCATGTCAGCGCGATTATTTTTCAGGAACGAGGACGTTGTGACCGCCAGAGAAAAAATATGATCGCATTGCATCACGAATATCGGTGTTACTATAGAGAAACGATAATTTGAGAAATTAAAAAGTTTTCTTCCAATTGAGGTCGCTTTTTTTCGATAAACTGGTCGGATTTATTCTTTGACCTTTGGTAAATGCTATTTCGCCAAAATTTTGCATTATCTACGATCATTTCTATTTCCTCAAACAGCGAGAAAGACTACAGTACTGGAACGACATAAATACAAAAATTTATACATCTGCATCTTCTTATCTTGACGTTTTACTACATCAATGTAATGTAAACACGGAACGAACACATTTTTTGACTCTTGGCAAGTGTTTGTAGAAAATCGAAATTTAGTTAATTTAATGACCCTAAAATTGCTCTTTGTGAATAAAATCAGAAATTCGAAAACGAGCAATCCGTTATGTTAATATTCCATTGTTGTATACATTTTTTAGATATTTAAATTGGAGAAGTCTGTTGCAAAGATGAAATCACTTCCAACTAAAAATGGAAAATCTAACTGTTAGTAGTTTACACAGGAAACATTAATTCAGTACTATATTCCAGACGTTTACGGATCTTATTTATTTGTTCAAACGGCCTTATATGCGATTTTTACGATCGCCATTGCCGTTATTGTTATTCTTTTTTAACGGGTGCATGTAAATTTTCGTAACGTGTTCATAAATACCATTTTTGACACATTGCCATGGCTGCATTTCAAAATCTAGCTATTGTACTGTATGAAAAGAAAGCGAGGTCGGTTTTTTATAAAATAATGAAGGAACGATTGTTTACCAGCACAACATTTTGAAAATTCTTACGGTGATACTGCCGCTTACGTACATATTAAGGAATTTACAGAAATATAAACCGTACATTGGTGAAGTTTAGCTGTAAACCAGGATGGATTATATCGAGTTGTTGCGTTTATTGAATTACGTCCGCTTCAGATTATTTACGGCCTTTGTCTTGGTTTACCTTGCAAAACCCACGTAATCGGCTTCTCAACAAAACCAAGAGGTAATCACGTCCGCTAATCAGATTTAATTAAGATTGAGTGAACGATGGGCCCTCGACCAAATCTACACAGCGTACAGGTTGATTGGTAATGATATGATTGGTCATGGTAGGACCACGCAGTGCATTTTGGTAGAAGGTTACAATAGATTTGCAAGTCTACCTTTCACCCTGGGGACGGAGGAAACTATGTCTCGGCTTATTTGGATCAAGTTGGGCATTCCGCAAGTGCCATGATATTTTCATTTATCTGGGTTTGTGGTATGAGAGACAAAATAGATTCGTTCGATAGTTCAATAAAACTGCGAAACCTGCATTGCGAACTTCCACGTTTTCTTCTATTTTCAGAAAGTCCGTGGGATTTACGGAGTAGTCCTAAGCTTCACAATCGTGCCAAATAGTGGTAGAGTAATCCCGGAAATATGGGATCGCGGATTCAACATTTTTGCGAGTGCTTAGCTGAGCAGTTGCGAACATCTGTTGAATCTTGTGTGCAACTACAAAGGATGCTATCTGTTGCGACCCGAACCTTACGGGCACAACGAAATACCGGCGGAGAATCACGCAAGTCGTCGCGGTCGTGAACGATTGAACACAACGAATATAATTGTAATAACACTTTATTTAGAATATATACACCAATGTAACACTAAAAGCGGACTGTATAATTACAAATTTAAACTTGCCGGTACTGATTATAGAGGAGATGTATATCTCTCGGTGTCTTAACGTGACTCTGGTCGTGTCTGTCTCTTCGAGCCCAAGAAAACTCCGACACTCGTTAAACCACCCCTTTAGGAGTAGGGGGAAGGAATGGTCGACCATCGCAAGAGAGAGCTGCATTTCGCCGAAAGCTCTAACAATAAACCAATGACATCCGTTTTAAATTGCAGATGGTATTTACAAATGACATGCAAATCCAAGATTAGGATCTTAAGTATGATAGATTGCTGGACAGCGGGAGATGAGCAAGACTTAAATTAACCTGGCTGCAGCTCCTAATGCCACGAACCATTTCTAGGATTATTCTCAAGTAAACATTAAATATGATGCTTCAACACTATCCATAAATTGTAATCTATTTTAGATATTCCACACATGTAATAAACTAGGGAATTTTTCAGACTGGAAAATTTTTTTTAATGGAAACATGGGGGCTCTTATTAGAAGTAAAGAAACGCGCACATGAATCATGAAGTACATATACGTATTTAAATGCCTTTATGTTCGACTGCATCTATTGGGTTCTTCACTAATTTTACGATCCGACCTCTTGCAAACAACAGCAGAGTTGCTTACCAATGGTGGTACAGTATAGGCGTGTTTTTCTGGGGGGACACATGTTAAATTTATTACGATTTACGAAGTAAAAAATCTGAAAAAGGCTTTACCCAGAACTTCCCTCGTCGACATTGTGACACTAACAGCCAGTCTTATAAAGGCCACTAATCTGACGTTAACTTTAATTCGCTACTGTTAAAATAAACAAAAGCGAATTAAAATTTGTTTACTAATGAATAAAATGTCATTAGCACTAATATTTTGATGCGCTTTTGTTTATTTTAACAGCGAATTAAAGTTAAGGTCAGATTACTGGTATTTATAAGACCGGTCGTAAATAATTTTAAAAATCAAATTAAGTTGAGTCAAAATATCTTCACGTTTCTAATAAATTAAATAAAAATGAATCCCGCTGGGGTTTGAACCTGCCGCATCAGCAGAGAGATCGTATCTGCACCGATAAAGCCAACTACGTACCGAGCCTCATTCAAATAAGTCCGGCGCGCGCCTCTCTTGAACAGAACGGTGTAATGGTTGAAACATTGTTATTATTTTGTGACATTATCCTGTATCCGTTGAGTCTTATTTTCGGCAAATGTAACGCCTGACCTAAGTGAAAGTTATTACTTCTATTTCAAAATTAACCCAAAAATAAACAACACTTTATTTTTTTAAGGTGCTCACCCTGTATATATTTGTATGATATTGTACCGGTTTCACGCGAGGTAGATATACCGGGTGTCTGTTCTCAAAGTCGAACATAGGCGATTAACATTGTAGTGAACGTTTTTGCAGATTCCTGCTCGCCAATTCAACTTACAGGGAAGGTAATGGTATCAATGGAAAGATAAAAGTATTACGCATCAAATGATACCAATAATATTCAAGATGCGATTTTTATTTTAAAATACTAATTTAAAACTTGGGAATTGTTAAATATGATATGCCTTGCTTTTCAAATTCGATAGCATTTGTCAAAAAAATTGGTAATTAGTTGGCGTAAATCAGGTATTTTCTGCCAAAGTCTGTTAAAATTATCTACAGAAAAATGAATTATTTCAATCAAGAATGAGTGAATGCACTAATATTAATTGCCTATGTTCGTCTTTGAGAATGGACACCCGGTATAATATGTATGCAAAATATCGTCTTCCTCCAACAAATACTTTTCGAGCTATACTGCCTGATACTGCCAACAGGCAGAGAGACAGACAGACAGACGGAATTAAGAAAAACCTCTTTTTCATCATCTAGGGATCTTGAAACATGAAGATCTGAAAAAATCGCGGAAGGTGATTTTTTCGTGATTACAATACTTCCTTCGTCTTTCAAACGAGGGAAGTAAAAAGCAACAAAACATAAACTTTGTGTGCAACTAGTACATAATCTGACTTCATTGTCAGTCGTCCTATTTATTAACCTGGCTCGTAAAGCTCGCTCGCCCATAAAATAGACTCTATACAGTACGAGTACAATAAAGTAACTTTAAAGAATCCATCCAAACACTAATGCCAAATCTTTTTCTGCCACAGAATATATGGCACACACTTATAAACTCAACTGTGCTGTATGCAACTCGTATATAGTCTGACTTTACTATGTACTTGTTATATAAATAGTTATTTAAAGCATTTTAAACAATTATAGACCATTGCAAAAGATGTAACAATAAGGTTTTTATTAATGCTTGCAAATTTTCTAGAAAATTAAAAACTTTAAGACGATTTTACACTTCGTAATACATAGTATGTAATCCGGTTCTTGGACTGTTAACAAAAAGCACAAATGTGTTCTTTGAAACCGTATGAATGAAGCATCATACTATTTTTTTCCTTAAATCTATATTAAGAAGTTATTGCCCCCCAAAAACACCCAGCACGACAAGGCCGCTACGTTACGTCATATATAAGTATATAAGCAAATCTACTACAAACAACCGAAACTCGCGTTGTGTAACAGCTCCATAAGTCTGAAGAGCACTGTCCTATTACTTCGACACGAAGTGTACGAAGTATTGAAATTCCCTCATATCGAAAACCACTCTGAGTGAAATATCTCTAAAATTCGAGCCAACCGACCAATGAACCCACTATATCACATCTCCGCCTCGGCGGTGGGGATCTTTTGGTGAAGATCCCAGCCCACTAGATCAATCCCCCGTATTGGGGGGTGCCTAAACGTGCTGTGCGGGGGATGTATGTTCGTATGTGTACACGATTCCGGTCGCCAGAAACCTTCCTGAAGTCTTGGATCGTTTTCATACGATAGGTCCTCCGAAAATGAAGGCAACATCAACTTTTGAGCTATGGTCGTCGGCAAAAAAAATTTTTTTATGGTTTTTTTTTTTTTTTTGATAACTGGTTCATAGCATTTCATTGTATTAGCGAAACGGAGTGATGCTGAGTATCGAAGTATTCTTGGAAAGCACGGAAGGGCGCTTTTCTTGGGTGGGGGGTACCGTATATTTCTTACTATCATTGGTGTACAGTTCCAAACTGCAAAAATACTAGCGTAGTCCTACAAAATACATTTATACAGTGCACGATAACGAAAACGGTAGTAATAAGTGGTTTGCGGCTGCAAGAGGTCTAAACGCAATGAGTGGTACTATGCGCGATATAATTGCGATATAACGTAAAATCAAAAAAGAAAATTACATTTTAGTTGAATTTAAATTAAAAAAAAATTATTTTACCCCATTAAAGTATTTTTTTTTGAATTTTAAATGTAATTTTCTGTTTTGTTTTTTTCTCCAAACAATTGTAAACCAAGCTGAAGAGGGGATGCTACCCCTATAGCGGCTTTTCAGCTAGGATAGATTAGGTTAGAATTATTAAGAATTGTGACTTGTATTTATGCTTGCTGAATAAAAACTTTGAAAACTGAAATTGAATTACGAGTGATAAAATATGTTATGAATCTCGGGCGAGACTAAATAAAACCTGCAGCCCTCTAGTTTGCCGCTCCTCAGCGGTAACTCCACCACATTTACTTATTACTGACGTAAAACCACTTTCGCGTCTCGTGACAAATTTTGATTACTGGTTGATTAATTTATATCATTCTTTTGTTTTGGATCTACATTAAATCGTAATATTTTGTTTTAACGTGAAACGAATCTAATTTGGCTTTGATTAAACACATTTTCCTTTAAAATTGTTAACCATTGCACGTGATTATCGATGGTTAGTGCAGAATTTCCACAAAACAATATATTTCTCTTAATGATACATTTCTGGTTTTTCGAAAAAAGAATTATTTTACCTTACATGAAAGTTTTCGAAAATTTGCAACTGTAAACCGATTTATTAAATTTCCATCTTTCTCATTTCTCGCTATACTTATTGCAGGAATCTCAATTTTAATGAACAAAACGTGTTCGCAATGCAAGGTTAAAACTATCAGTTGAACTGACACGTCTGACAGACTGGCAAGATTCCAACGAAATTTGTGGGTTACCGAAACGTCTTTGGCAATAGTCAGTGATCTATGAACACAATTAAAGCGAAACTCCTCTAGGGCGTAAGTACAGGTGGGCATGTTAATCAGGTATAACGAATTGCTTAATCAGCGTTTTTGCGCCATAATTCGAAAAGCGCATCTCGAGTGAAACTGACACAAGCGGGCGATTTTATTGTCTCGCCATCATATTGTTTTGGTAAAACTAGTGGCCGTAACGTTAAGCAACCGGATTACAAAATTAGAACATAAAGGAAAGTTAACCAAGATAGCAAAGGTACGTAAGTCGAGTTGTGCGATTTACCGAAAATTTGGCCCACATAATAACTATCTACCACACAATATCAGTATAATAAAATATTGACGTCAAAAAGAGGTTGAACTTAAATTTATATACAAAATTTACAAAGGCGATATTTTTGGCAACCCCCACCGCCAATTTCAATTCGGAATTTTGCACGTCACCGGACAA
Source organism: Agriotes lineatus (assembly GCA_940337035.1). Classification (NCBI taxonomy): domain Eukaryota; kingdom Metazoa; phylum Arthropoda; class Insecta; order Coleoptera; family Elateridae; genus Agriotes; species Agriotes lineatus. Next base: position 116,819 of record CALNHX010003115.1, on the reverse strand, counting down.
CTAATTGCAGTATTAATGCACTGACAAACAGAAAATAATGCTTCAATCATTGAAACGCTGTAAAAGGTTTAAAACACCGCGGGCAGGTCTTGTAGGCGACCTTCTCTTGCATTCGGGGCAAGGTCTAAAGTAATCTGAAATTTATAATCTTCGCACTTCGTATCTGCCGACTACATCGCGCAATCTTTAATTGAAATTGAGGAAATTACGAAAGAAATTTGGCGGACGCGAGATTTAACTAATGATTTGGCCACGGAAGACAAATCGTTAAGAGCTGTAAAAGGGCGAGCCTTCACACAATAAATGATCATCCTTTTGAGCTTTTTCTTACGTCATGTATTGTGGAAGTTGTTTATTAATTACGTCGACATGCTCATCTACATATTACTATTTAACAGATGATATTGTAAATATGCTGTTGCTTTTGGCTAATGTTAAAATATTGTATGGTGGGATTCGTAGTTGAATAAAAAAAAATACCAAACAGTGCCAATAACAAGTGCGAGTGGCATGCCATTTTGCTGCTTGAAAATTAATGTAACTGCTTTGAATTAAACCAGAAATGAAAAATTGTTATAACAACCAGATCGTATCAGCTGCTAATGACTAGCTACAAGGACCAGGAAACACATTATTTTTAAAAGGTTCTAGTTCTCTTCAGACAAGAGTTAGTAATGGTATACGTTAACACTGCCAATTAAAAATTACTCTTTTATATGTAGTCATTTGTAACATTCTCGAACTGTATATGGAATATAAATACAGAACTGTTAACTATGGAAGTGTTTGATTCGTCTCTTCCTGTCGCATCATCTAAAATCTAACACCCCAAGTATCTGAGGAGTCCTTCAGTTTTTACATATAAATCATGTATTTTGATTATGGATTTTGTGAACTAAGTTGTCAGGAACAAATGATTTTAAATCGCAAAGGGTAACAGTGTTCACTCTAGCGCATATTTATTGCATGATATACATAATAAATGCTAACAACATATGTTACAATATTGTATAAGCATGATACACCGATTCATGGACAACCGTTTTGCAAGAATATTTCATATGAATAATAATAATAATACAATTTAATAAAATACATGGGAAGTCCCAAATTATAGATAACGACAAATGTCACGTCTCGTTTGGACTTTTTGGGACAAGATGAGATGAGATCTAGGTGGCGTATTTTTTTAAAATATTTATAAAATGGTTTTTCTCACAGATATTGGTTGAATTTTTAAATTAATACTGCATAATTGCCAGTAGCATGGCAATACGAAGGAATGGTCAGTGAGATGTACAACATTTTTGCCTTTACCTATTATTTATTTAAGTAACTTCGTCAACCATACATGCATAATTTATTGTTACATAAAAATATAAGCTTGTTAGTGACAAAAATTCCGGGACTAGATGACTTTACAAAAATGCAACGTAATAACACCCACAACTCATACCAAAGGTTCCGTGACCTCCTGCAGAATTCGATTGCTGGGAATTCTAACTATCGACACTCCAGCCTAGCAAATGTCCTTTTCCAATATCAAAGTCAGAACTTTTTTATATTATGCTACTTTTGTCTTGAGCAGAATTTCACGCTTAACTGAGCGTACAAAATGTATTGAAACTCGATCTTTCTTACATCAAACTAGCCATGGATTGTCGTTCTTTGATTTTAGGTGCATCGATCGGAAGTGTTATTACGAAAGTGTATGATTCAGATGTTATCGTTTTGGCATGCTTAGATGGCCATTGAAAAATCAAAATATTTTGAAGGTGTGGTTGTATCTATTGTTCGCCGGGCCGCCTTTTCATAGATCTGAACCCGGAAAAAATTACTTGCAGGAACGTGGCTCGAAAAACTTGTGAAATCTATTTCGCGGACAAAAGAAATCCAGCTATTTATTCTACGTTTATTTACATTTTAACAAGTTTGTCAATGCTTGCGTGAGCATTGCAATTATTCAAAATTAATTAGAGCGTGCGTGCATGTAAGTTAACGCGTTCAACTTAAATAATAACACCACTCGCTAACAACCCGCATTTAGTTGTCGGAACGGGTTGTTGCACATAGAGTGCAACAAACGTAAAAGATAAATAATAATTGGCAGCTATTTCAAATCCCACTTCGCTCGGTGGAAATGCGTGTGTGGTGGCCTTTAGGTGTATTGAAATAATACGAGTTGGAAGGAGCAATGCGAAGCATGCAAAAAGGCAAGGTCGTAGAAGCAGCATCGGCATCATTAGGTTCTCCATTCCAAAAACGGTTCAAAATCGCGATCGACCATCAATTCACGAAGGAATTTATTAAAACGGCTCTGCCGGTTCAAAATCCGCGGCCCTCTTGACCGGAGGAGCATTCGCCGATCCAAACACAAAATCGCAGATCTCGGCGATTTCCTAATTCGTTCGAAACGTGGGCGATAAAATATTCTGTAATCTACTGTACGAGGCGTTGGCACTATTAAATAATGACTGTTTCTACAGTCATAAATGTTTAACAAGACGTTAACCTTTAGAAAACTGTTAGACCGGGGGCTATGTACTGCTTGGCAATTTTCGACATAAAAGTAAACAATTACAATTTGGGGAGAAGTTTCGGACAACAGACTAGATGCGTCATGCTTGAATTATTGTAGACAGGATACGTGCATTTAAATTTAATTAATCTTACATGGTAGTTTTAGTGATTTTGGTTGCCAGTTTGATGAAATTAAAACGAAGAAATTTTTGAAATTTGTGTGGCAACTCCTGTTTAACGTATATCTTATGATACCGACTTAGCACCAAGTGCAAAAAGTACGTGTTTATAGCACACGACATGAGATGAACAAAATGCCATGTACCATCAACGCATTTTTTTGTAGTTCCATACAATAGTTTTGCTGCGATTTAAAGACAAATATAAAAAATTATATTGGTGTTTTTTTGTCAAACTATTAAATATTCTGCGCCAGCGTAGCTCAGTGGTTAGAGCATTGGACTGCGGTGCGGAAGTCTGGAGTTCAAATCCCAGATCGATGCCTGGCGGGCGGCCTACCCAGTCGCTTTAAATAATTGGGGACCTGCGTTCTAAAGAACAAGGGGTAATAATGCGGTTGTCTAATGCGTGATGCTCACCACATCACCACGTGTCATGAATTTGACTCGCGACATCCGGGTGTGAGGGTGAGGATACGGAAGCTCTAACCTTCCGTCTTGCAGGTCAAGCTCCTTCGTGGGGTGTTAGTGCCTCACCATTATTTTTTTTTATTGAATATTCTAGATTATGTTGACATACAAATTTAAGGCAAATCGTACGATTTACGTTTTTATTGCATGTTTCCAATGGCAACGTGAAATAAAAACGTAAATTGCACCACGTTAAAATTAAAAGTGGTGTAAATAGTCACTTTTGATTTATACGACCGTTACAAAACTAGTCGTTTTCACTGTTACTTTATGTCAAAATGCATTTTTCAATGTTCCAGAAACACAGAGGAAAAGCTTCGCATGTTTTAAAGATCTTCGAAATTATCGATCAAGCTAAAAAGGATATTAAATAGATGACAAGATGACAAGATTTTAAAGTAAATTAACGTTAATAAAAAATATCATTGATCGAGCGTTTAGATAGGACAAAGTTCCGCACAACGAAATTTAATCGCTAACAATTAAGCTGCAACAAGAAGGAAACCAAGCAACGGTGAAATGTAAAATGCACTAATAAAGCTACAGTCGAGGATAGGAACTGTCCAAGACCCACAGTCAGAATTCATCCATATAAGGTCAAAAAGCAAAAGCCGTGCGTTATGCTGCAACGAAGTACAAAGGGCAATAAATCATATCTCTTGTGATACACTAGAATCCGATTCAAGCTGGATGGCTTGAGCGTTAAATTATTATTGCACGGTTATCTTTGAAAATGATTACATCTACTAAATTTTGAAATAAAAAAATCATATTCCATGTACCTGCTTTGGCACTTGACAAGCCACACCAAATTATTTTTTAATTGCCTGAAAACCATTAGTAACTCGTCAATTTACTATAATATTGTTTTATTACTAACAATTTTTCAAACCGATTGCTCTGTTTGCTATTAATTCTGTTTGAATATTGTTAAGTCTAAAGATTAAATTCACTTAGCAGAATATTAACGATTTTTGTCTTTCTGTAATTATTAATGCCAGAAATAGTTATTTGTACAACTAGTGATGAAAGCGATATTTTTAAATTGATTTTGAAGGCTGATGCACGAGACGGCGCAAAAGTCAAATTGCACGTTTTTTTTGCATTTACACGTAATTTTTGTTGTATAGTGATATATTGTAACTCGAAATGTGGTGAAGTACATACTTCAGAATTTACTGTCAATTTTCAATCACAATAAAAACAGAACGTTATTATTTTGATTGTTTTTCTTTAAAAAAGACTATGCACTTTCATGATAACTAAGTGGTGAGATTATCTACTCTGTTATTCTGTTATAGTAATCATGTAACACTACTATGCATAGCAAATTAATTTGTTGAACTGGTATATCTTAAATTAAAAAAAAAGATAACTATGCAAAAAACTCAATATATTTAAGATTTCAAAATTACTTCGTATTGTAACATTACCAACATTGCATTTAATGAGACATCATAATAATTTACTATCCACTCGGAGTTCTTGAATGTCACACATCCTTTTTCGTTAATGTCAAATTTGACCGTTTTAATAACAATAATTTTATATTGTTAAATGTAAATGTTCTGCAATAAATAACTGCGATTAAAATGTCAACAGCAAACGTCCTTAAAATAATTATTCTAACAATCTTGATTGCTATCATGTATTTTCAGACCATCGGTAGCACTTGAAAAATATAAAACTGACTTACAGACTGGGTCGAAAAATAATTTACAAATTTGTTTTTCAATGTCCAGTTTTGATATTATACAATGTATATCAAAAGTTAACGTTACAGGAATCATTTTGAATTGTTACGTTTAGGTGATATGACACATTGCAGTAATTGAGTGAAAAGTATTCATTACTTGACCACCAACAAATATTTTAGCTTCGATTTACACTGAAACGATTTATTCATAAAACGTAAATGTTTTAATACTTTTTCTAGTATTTGGCCTGAATTGACTTAATTGTTTATCAGATAGTTTCTAGAAAAACAGATGCTTAGTGTTGTCACAATCTATACACAACTCGATGCGATTCAATTTCAATATTTTCGTATAACTGACGGGATTATCAGCTATGATTTACCAAGGGCAGTGATAATCACCCGCAATGATTTTGACAAATAACAACCCGAAAGTGCTTGCCTAGAAATAATCCGAGGGTTATTTCTTAAAGGCCGCGGTGAATTCGGGAAGATAAGTTCTTAAATAAATTAGCTATTTTTCTGACAAATTAATTTGACACTTCATTATAATAATATGTTGGTGGTACTGTAAGTCTATGTCAAATTCGAGGTTATCAGGTTAGGTTTTGCGTCAGTTTTGACACAGGCTGACGGAAAACCTAACGTGCTAACGTGGAATTTGACTTAGATTAACAGTGCCACCAACTTGTTATAGGATACTACTAAAACTTAATTAGGTAGTTTCCATGGTGATTAAAAATCACCTTAGGGTCATTTTCACTTCAAGTGTGATCTGATTTGTCAAACTGACTCACGTGATTAAAAATAATCAAATTGGATTGGTCTGCAATATATCTAAGAACTTATCAGCTATAATATCCCAAAGACAGTGATAATTACGAAATAATTTTATTGCAGTTTCCGAAAGCACGTTTGTTTGGAAACAATCCGACGCCGACGGAGGGCTGTTGCCTAAAAGCAACGTGCTTGAGGAAGTTGTAATAAAATTGTAAGTATTTATCAATGGTCGAGGGATATTCGGTTAGACAATTTTTTGCCTTTGAAACTATTTATTTACATTTATTTAGTAGAAGTGCAATTATGAAAAGAATATGTCAAACTGTCGAAAACTTGAGGTAACAAACCCGAACTGATCGATGTACACAAAGTGATAAAAACCCTTGGGCAGTTTTCAATGTAAGGATAATCTTTGGTTGATTTTGCCCACATGGCTAGGAAAGAGTCCATTATATTGGATCACTAATTTCACAAAAAATTGTCAATTCAATACATTTTTCCAAAACCTACTAATCTCGTTAATGCATTAAAAATCAAATCACGAGCTTTAAATTGAACAGGTGTTAATTACGCAGTCGTAGAATAGATAGTTGTTTATGAAAGCCGCTCCAGTGGCAGCAACACGCGAAAATGATTTATTATTAACGCCAATTCTGTACTGTAGGCATTTAACGATCGAAATTCTAACCGTTTTAAATTATTTTAATTATAATATGGTATGTCGAAATGCAAAAAAAAGTTCTTAAAAATGCCAGGTCGCGCTAGCTCAAGTAGAGCAGCGTTGAACTAAGACACGTTTTTACAATGTTAGATTCTCAGTACTACGGAATGTGGAGATTTTTATTTTGATATGCATTCAGCGCTTGATATTGACCGCAGGGGTGCATAAAACGTGTGATAACAACACGTAGATGTGTAAGCGCTAGTAAAATATGCTATTACATATTGTTATAATTAAAAATAAGTTGGTTATACCAATTTAAAATGGAGCAGTTACAACATAATTATTATAAAATCAAAATTAATTTATCAGAACTGTAGATAAAACCCATTACGAACGCTTGCTTTACATGGCACGCTGGGGAGGTATGGATGAGGTAAGTGTGCTATTTTAACTACAATCCAAATTATATTTTAAACTATCAATTTTTGAAATAGAACATATAGGGTGTAAAAGATGTAAAATTAGACGCTCAGGACAACGGAGTAATCAAATAGAGGGTGCCATTTGAAAAAATTAAGTTATGGCGCTTCAAAATTTTTAATTGTTAATGTATCACAGCAAAGTAACCCCACGATGTATGTATATGGGCGTTTATGTTGCCAAATGATACTGCAAACAGTTCTTTAGGCATACATGAAAACTCAATTTGATATCCCAAAAAAGGAAAAGGGAATAGTTCCAGAACGGCTGACGCAAATTTCAAAAACTAAACTTTTATAAAGCTTGAGAAAGGAGAAACCCAAATATGTAAAAAATAGTTCAATATAATTATACAATCTGCGCTTTCCCGCACTAATGACTCACCCTGTATTAAGGTTATTTGAGGTTAATAAAACCTTGTCAAATCTTATAAAATAACACAAGGCATTTATTATTTTTTCCTCTGGGTCTCTGAATAATGTGACATGGAGCTAATTTCCCAATTTTGCAGTATCCTGTATCTTCTTATAAAAATTTTCGTTTTGGGCCCACGAAAATACAAAAAATATTGCAAATATTGTAATATAAAACTTGTTCTATCCCTTGTGTAACACTCTATTCTTTAATAGTATGATTTTAATTTCACATGTTGCAGTAAAAATTACCAAGATTATTTTTTAAACAGTTCTATCAGCCAATAGTAATGAGAAAAAATTTCAAATCGATCAATAGCATCAAAATTACACTATTTGCTAGGAGCTGATTACAGCGACTATTTTTTTCACAAACCAATCAAATCGTTCTTCTGCTGTAACACAACTAGCTAAAAGTGGAGTAGGTGAGCAGCAGTTGTTAAAAATAACAGGACACTCATCTGGAAGCTCCATCAAACCCTATCTACAACTTGGGACTGTTTAAAAAATAGTCACGCCGAATTACATACGTGGTAATAATTTTTTAAATAATTTTAACTAGATTAGCACTCATATTTGTTGCTATTAAGAAATCCCATTCGTGAACTAGTTAAAATTATCAAAAAATTATCACCATTTATGTAATTACTGATGATTATTCCCCTCATAAAATATCAACCAATCAAAACACTGACAATTTCGAATTTTGACCAATGAGATGCGACTAACGTAACAATTTCTCCTCGCCAGGAAGATGTGGCAATTTTCGACAACACCCGTGCGACATTTTCCCTGTATTTTTAGGTTTCAGAAAAACCTGATTTTTAATATTAGTAAACAAATCATTCATTGATTTCTGGTACTGGAAATTGTATTAGGGGAATACTCTACCAAAAGATCCCCCGACCATGTCAATTGTCTGTGACACGTTTTTAAAAACAAACCTCGTTCGCTGCGCGCTCTCAGAAAAATTTCAAAAACTCATCGGAAATTTGACTTGGTTTTGGAATCTAACTACTGAGACTATTCAATTCACCTGTCATCTGTCAAAAAGTGACCAATGAAAATCCAGAATTCTGACGTTTCTTGACCCTTCAAAAAAATATCAGTGGATATATCTTCCTAGAAGGTATTCAAGTGACTATTTTTAACAAATGCGATTTTTATTAGAAAAAGTCAATATTAGTGTTCTGTTACTATAGAAATTGCGTAGTTTGTTGCTAGATTTACTGAAAACTAATTTGAAAACGTAGTTTGGTTCATTAAATAGTCCCTCGAATACCATTCTTAGTCAAAGTTAAGTAGATTATTTTTGCGGTGGTATCACTACTCATGTCCATTGCGCTTGGGATTAGGACTCGTGCTAGCGCACTCGTCCTAATCGTACCAAAGCGCAATGGACATTCGTGACACCACCACAAAAATAGTCGACATAACTTTGACTACTCATGGTATTATAAGTGAATATTCTTGATACATATTTAATTGGAAATTTTCCATAGGAACGGCGATTATTAGATAATTAGAAAATTCTGTGGTTTTGATAAAAACTGCAACATTTTAGGATTTAGATGTGTTTTATTATTTTAATAAAAATGATTACTTTATTGTGCCTTTATCATTCTCTATCAAAATATAACGCGTGCATAATTTTCTATGAAAATCGAAATGTTTGCAAAAAATGTTCCGCAGTTATTTTTTTTTCTAACACAAGTATCCGTGCATGCCTCCAAGAAAAAAATCCTTATCCGGAGTCACGATTTTTTCAGTTGGCATGCGCTCATGCTTTTATTAGAAAAAAGTAGCTGCAGAACAGTTTTCCAAACATTTCCCGATTATTTTTACTGAAAATATTCATACTGTTTAAAATTTTTCAACAGGTTATCCACGATTGTTGTAATCAAAAACTATTTTTAAAGAAAAACCATGCAGACATGAAATTTACACATCGTTATTCTAGCTTTTTAAAATTTTAAAACAATGACCGCCAAAAAGTCTGCATCAAATGGGATTTTTTTAAATTTTTGAGTTTTCAAAAAAACTACGGCAATAATTTGTGCTTGTCTGAAAACCTATTTTGTCTCAGATATACCCAGTGATTTTTACTTAGTGAGAAAATTGCGTTTTACGAAATTGTCAAAATCCAAATACTAGTGTTATTTTTTGGAAATGAAGAAGCTTCAATGAGATTTTTATAGTGTATTAATTTAACTATCTGAACAATATTATGGACGGACATTTTTCTCTAACTTCTGCAAAAATCTAATTTTTCAATTTTTGGAATATTTTCAAATTTGACATACCAAGACAATTTCAAAATTCATTTTTTTTAATAAAAACTTTAAAGATTTATAACTACAAAAAACAACAATATTAATTATTCCTTTAGATTTTTATTACTTACCGAAAAGTAATATTTATGAATAATTTTTACGTTTTTGACACAAAGCCCTTTTTAGGAGAAATATTTTTCTATGATAATTAGAACATCTATTTAAATGGCTTCTAAAAACTCTAATCTACCTCAGCTTGACTATTTCAAAGCACTTTTTGAATACCTACTGTCTACTTAAAAGCATTTTTTCAATTTAGGATATTGTTTTAAAATTTTTGAGAGAAACTTTTTGTATTTAGATACAAAATCACATATTAAACATCTCGTAAAATTTTGATCTTGGCTGGTAAATTAATTTTTCGCAATTATTTTCAAAAAATTTAAAATTTGACAGATAACGGACGTGACAACTTTTGTTTGGCCCATTTGTAATCTTTTATCAACCACCTATGATCGCCAGTTTGACTTTACAAAAAGCACTAATAAATAACATTTTTTCCATTGCATGCCTACTTTTTGGGGATCACTGTCTACATATAATAGAAGTTTACTTGATGCTATCAAATTCAATTATGTACATACTACTAACTCCGTAAGCGCCACGGAGCATTTCAATTATTGGCAAAGCCAATTACCTACGTAATTTTTTATTATTTCCGATTTTTTAAAACTTTTCCTAAGTGACTATATTTCCATCGTTTGCAGAGTTCGAACCATACACAAGCACAGTTGATATGGTACATAACATAGGTTCTACGAAAACATTAATCAATAGATATTTAGCCAAGCATTCGATTAAAAGGTTCCTACTAAAAGGTATACTTTTGTTTTGTTTAAAAGTGATCATTAACACTATAACATTAGACGAGAAACCGTGGCGTGCGGAATTTTGAAAATCTTCATGCTTGCTACGATGATGTATGTAGACATTTCATTTCATGACCCAGCTGTGTTGAAGATTGGTACATGTCCAAAGAGCACTTTTTCATATTTTAATTAGCACGTTATTAATACCCATTACTCACTCCTTGTTACTGTTACTATAACGCAACTTGAGCATTTGTACTAACTTTTATTTCTTGATTGGTACCTTTCCAAGTTCTAGCTACTACACGACATAATTGGTTCGAAAATGAAGTATACTCGAAGTTGCAACTAATTAGCAGGAGCATATGTTTAGAAACAACTAATTTCAAGCGACTGGGAGAAGTGCATTGGCAGTTATTAATTCTGAATTCACCTTGTCCTTTTTGGCTGAGGCCGAATTCACCAGCAATAATGCCTATTTAAAGCTGAAATTGTAATATTTAAAAACGAATTTCCCAATATTACCACACGAATGCCAACGTATGAAAGGCTAACAAACTCGTACAATCAAACTGCGCTTCATAACCAAAACAAAGAACATTCGTTATCTGGTATGGCAAAACAAGAGTGGGCCTCCGTTCTCAGCCTTGATGATTCATTAAACTCTTGGCACATACTTAAAAGTTCGAATAAAAATAAAACATGTTGACAAGCTTTGTTAAGGAATAACGAAACGATTAATTACTCCACCGAGGAAGATCACCGAGCGCACACAGCACAGAGCACAATTTTTCACAAGTACCGTCACTCAGCTGCTCCGTTCGGAGAGTGCATATTGAGATGTTAATTACTAAACAAAGGCAATAACAAGACTGAAACGAGCTCCTTCGCGGCCTTTGCTGGAGCACCGCAACACCAAAGGCCCCACCAGTGAAAGTGACCAGGGGGAGGTCACTCCGTGCATATTATTACTACTGCTGAGGACTATTTGCATTATCAGTCTGCTCCAGACTGATTTTTAGTTTTCGCTCGACTTGTCATTGGCGGGATCAAATCCCGTTTGTTCACATCGGAAGAGGCTTAGAAAAATTAGATTAATGACCCTACATTCCTCGAGATTCGCAGGCGAACCTTGGTAAGATTGCGAAGCGTCCGAGATGTGCGAAGATTTGCGATTTTTTACATTCTTTCTTAAAATGCCATATACATTTTTGAGTAACTGTTTTTCTGTAAACGGTATTGTGCAAGACCTTCAAGGTTGATTCATATGGAATGAATGTGCTGGACGGACACCTTAAACCACACAGCCATAGTAGGCCGTGGGATTGTTAACTTGGAATAAAGTAGAAGTGGCTTTGTACATACAACTAATAAAATGTACGCATGAACACAGGTTGCAACTTTATATATCTCACTTTCCTATTTCCGGTAATGTTGTTTTGCTGTCGTATTTACAGGAGAGAAACCGCCGACCACAACTTTTGTCACAAGTTGCAACTGTACTCTAAATTCAGGCTCATACAGTATTTCATTGCTTGTTTTTCGTGCGGTTGCTGCTATTACACAACCTTCAACCCTGTATTATTTTCAAAATTTCAAATTTTAACTTCTAACGAATATTAGTTTCTTCATTGTTGAATCAACAGTGTGGATTCATTTTCAATTTTCCAAAAAAATAGATACTACCACGTCGTGTATGTTCACGTATACAATATGCAACCATAGCTTAAAAAAACATTTGATATATCTAAGCATTATTGCACTTTCACTTATCGTTTTCGGTATGTCTGTTCAAATACAAATTCGCGTACAAATCTTTGACCGACTGAAAACTCAATTACCCTGTTTCCTTCAAATTTTTATTACCCAAACACCATAAACCCCAACAATACGGTTGATCCGCTTGAATTGTCGAATAATCGTCGATCTGCTTCTTGACAGACTGGCTCCAACGGTATAATGAATAGGCAGTTTAAATAATTTCATAAATTGCCTAAAATGCCAGTCCGTTTGTTTAATGTTTGTCGATATTAAATATAATGCTGGCGAAATTGTCATTATATACAATGCCTAGACACAGGGCCGTAGCCAAGGGGAGGCTAGGGGAGGCTCAGCCTCCCCTAACCTTTTTTTAGCCTCCCCTAGCACATTAGTCGCTAATTTAATCTAACTTTTTATTTTTATTTTTTCTAAAATGAATTAACAAAATCGCGCGGGATTGTAGTCTGACGTCACATCTCCACTCCAACAGCTGAGCGACAATTTTATACTTCAATTTTTAATGGTTTTTATGAAAAAAAAAATACTGGAAATTTTCAAACCAGCTGATAAGGTGTTGCAAGCTCGAGAAACAGGTTTAAAAGATGCATTGGTACTAATAAACAGTTACACAAACTATAAAAGACCTAAGAAACGAAAAATCCTTTAATGACATAACAATCCAAGAAGTCCAAAAAACCTATTTTAGTCTAGTTAAAGAAAATCAACCGCCATCACGCCGGCATAAGAAAGAAATACGTTGTTAAAGGAGTTTCTCATTACCTAAAGAATTGGTGAAAGGTCATAATATGAAGTCGATCAAAATCCGGTCTGCACCTGAAAACTATTTTATATCAAAATTAATAAAAGATTTTCTACTAACGAGGATTTGCTAACAGCTATTTCTTGTGTAGAAGATGAAAATCTGGATCTTCAAAATATACAATTTTTAGAAACTCTAGAAATAACTAACTATACCATGTGCGGAAGAAATTGCGGTCGTGAAAAACTTTTTTAATGCGCAGAAACAAAGAGAGTGGCACATGCAGTGTTGACGTATTTACAGACATTGATCAGCGAAGAATTGCTTTCCCTGATGCTTATGAGTTGAGGGCAACTGCACGTACATTTGGTTGCAACCCTGCTTTATGAATCTTCATTTTCTGTGTGGACCCGCATAAACAGAGAACAAAGAACATCCATGCATCATCAGCGAATGGCAAATTTTATTTTGTCAGCTTTTGAGAAAGAGCGCACTGAAGACATTGATATGGATAGACTATTAGTTCAATTCAACAGTTCGAGAAGTAGAAAACTTCAACTGTTTTAAATATTTTATTAGTACGAAAACTGCTCATGAACACGAAATGTTAGATGGAAGATGTTTCAGTTATGAAATTTTAGAAATTTAGTACTGTCATACAAACTCAAAATATCCAATGCGCTGTTTATCTGTCAATTCTAAAATTCACATAAATCTGCTGTAATTTTTACAGTTTTTGTTTCGTAACAACCTGAATAAATATTTTTGAAAAAAGTAAAGTGTGGAAAATATATGTACAAATTATTATGTTGTGTTCTTTTTAAGAAATATAAATATTTTATTGCAGCGTCTTATACTATGGAAATCACTTTCTTATTTCATCAATATTTTTTATTTATAGATCAGAATATACAAATCCCACAAAAGGGTTAAGTAACACAGAAAATTATGCTAGCCTCCTCAACCTTTTTTTTTGCCTCCCCTACGTTGTCATACTGGCTACGGCCCTGCCTAGACATTTTACATAATGACCGCACGGTTGCAGGCAATATGTATATGATGCCTGCAGTTGGTCGTTATGTTAAATAAACTGGCATCGCTGATTCTCAGCTTACGTTAGTTGCAGCCTTTGATCGTGCGTATTATACATGTATGTATTTACATCCTTACATGAGTTGGTCCGTCTCCGATATTGACTTCAACGGTCGTTTTCTAATGGGTAGGACTAACCAGAAGCTCATTTACCCGAAATTTCGTGATAAACATCCGAGACAGTGGAAAAAGTCCGATGAAACATCTCATATCTCATAAGAGAACACTGTCAAAAATGGCATCATTCAGAGAACATTTTAACTGTTGCCTTGAGACCCGCCCCGCCAGAACATTGCTGACTGTACAATTTATCTTGAAATTCATGTACTGATAGTCAAGTGATGGGGATTTGCTATTAGACCTGCAGTGCATCAACACACGACATTTATTTAAGCGTAAAAGCTAAACTGGGGTTTCTAAAATTTAATTTACTGTTATTGCTATTCCTCTGCTTTTTATTCTTTAGATAGTCTTTGGTGATTTGAGGACCTTTGAGGAAATACAGATTGCGTGATTGGATGAAGTGAAAAGTGGCGAAAATAATATGGACAATGATTGTTCTTCTATGGATGAAAGTTACAACGGTATGCTGTTTTCATAAAAATCAGAAACCAAAATGATATGAATATAAAGGTGTGAAAAATACAGGGTTAATGTACGCATAATAATAACAATATGTAATTATATTTCTACATTAATTTCAACAGTTTTAAGATGTATTATTATTTGCAGATGACTACGATTTCATTCACATGTTTGTATCTATAAAATATTTAGCAAATATCTGTTTCAAACATTTTGAATAAGCAAAGAGTACGCTTCAATTTGACCTTACGATTTTTTATACCATCTCGAAAACATCTAATCGGATTTCAACATGTTCAGAAATACAGCTTTTTATTTTTAAGAAATACTCAAAGCGTTCTGCACAAAATTCAGGACTGGCGGGATAGTTTACTTTGAAATGAATAGAGCTTTACATATACCAGGTAGTTTACTTATCTTGTCCACCTTTACCTGTGAGATGGTACTATTCTGACTTGTAGTAAATCATTTTAGAGGTTTTTTTGGTGATTGATATATTTGATCTATAATAAGACTAACCTAATTTATTTCATACCATTGCTACGAAATTTGTAATTTGGGTGACAATACTCACAGGTAAAGGATGACAATATAAGTAAACCACCTGGTATATGGGAAATGTATTAATATCTCAATATTGTCATATACACATCCTCTATAAAACTAAACACAGAGGTTATAGAATTTCTGACGTTGGACACGTTCGATATTGATGATTCTCTGCCAAAAAAATGAATATTTACACATTTTTTTTCTTATTTAGCAAACTCACTAAATTTAAATTATATGAGAATACCGCTAACAGTTTTATTTCTAAGGGATTACATAAAATGAGTTAACGACTTAAAACGAACGATCCTCGTGTAATTATAATAGCAACAATCCTACCGAAACAAATGTACTATATAAGTTCTTGGAACTAGTACAAATTAAGTTTCTCCATATAAATGTCAAATTTAACCTACTTGAAATTGACCACAATTTTGACAGCTGATATGCAATGGCCGAAGAGGTTTATTAACTGAATGGAGCAGTACAATTTGTGTCGTCCACCAATTGTGCTGTGCGAGCTATGGTCAATATTCTACGCAAATTTTCTCGCGCGAAAGTTTGCTATTAATAGCAACAAACTTCGTGCGTGCAGTAACACTGCTAAACCACATGATAGAAGAGTGCCCGAGTAAAGCAATGTTTAAAACTAACAAAGCAATTACCGAGACCTCAATTACAGGCCAGAAATATCACGAAGGCAATTAGGTTGTGTGCGATGTGTGTATGTAATTGGTGTAAATGCAACCGCGCTTAGTCATCTGGAAAACAATTCACTTTGCTCGTATGGTACTATTTTTTAGGCACGGAAACTTTCAAAAGCGAAAACACTTTGCTGAATGTATGGTTAGTAGAACAAGAAATTGCGGAAATACATCAAGTATGCAGTCATTATTTAATTCACTAGGCGCACGAGTCGTGCACTGTTCGGCCAAAATTAACTCAGTTGTGTAAGTCAAAGAAAAATTTCACCGTCGTTTCTTTCGACTCGCAAAGCGTTCTCATTCAAAATTCGAACACGAAAACAAAGTGACTCAAACGCCGATTTTCCAAGAGATGCCTCGTGAAAATAACCGGTGTGTAAAGTGATCGGTAAGTGGGCATCTTCGGGACTTTTGCCAAGACTATTTGTGGATTCTGACGTGCCGAGGGAAATATCAACGCATACGTATAATATATAAAAAGAAAGCAGCGCAAAAAATTCTTACACCTGCGATACCATACATCTGCGAATTACAACGAAATTCCGATAAAAACTTAATCTATGCATGGTTGTGTTGCTGAAAGAAATTTTAAGAGGTTATTGGAAATCAAAGAATCAATCATAAAATCCTAATAAATCCACGTCTGCACATTAACGATGAAAATTCTGTTGTAAAAAACGTCATTTCCCAATTTTTAGGATGAGGTATTTATTATACCTACACACCAGGTATCCCAGAGAGATGAAATATAAGACAATTAACCTTATAGATCTACAACATCAATAAGGTCAAAGAGGTTTAAAAAAGATACTATAACGTTCATTTAATCAAGTTTAGGATGAGTCTTATAATAGCATATAAGTGCTTAAAGCTGACTTTTTTACACGAGTGAGAAGTTTACGACACGAGCCGTAAGCGAATGGCGCAACCACGAGTGTAAAAAAAGACTTCACGCATGTGTTGGCACATTATACTTTTCCTACGACCATACAGGGAGTTTATTATAACGCGCAATGTGTAAATTCGTTTATTTTAAAATGCAATATGGAAACGTTACTGAGTATGTAAAAACATAATATATTGTAGGGGGAAGGAATTCTGTTGATCAAATAGTATAACGACTTCAGTTTGCAGCAAGTATGTGGGTTACTACATGCCTTGTTGTTCTTTCTGATTCTTCTTTTTCAATAAAATTACGGTTCATATATTGCATTTTAAAATAAACGCATTTACACATGGCGTGGCGTACCCTTAGAAACCACTAGTAACAATCAAGTCCTTATGGAAACGGGAATGCCACATTGCGCGTTATAATAAATTCACTGTATATAAAACTGAATAAAGGAAAAATGGTTATGGTATAAGTTTATTTATTGTAATAATTGTCACTGTGTCTAGGTGCCCTCCAGAGTACACGCAAATTTTTGTATCGGGTGCACTTCAAACGGGAAAATCTAGGGATAGACCTCCAATTATCATCAAATTTATATCAGAAGCGACAGTTTACAGCCGTAGAAGCGCTGTCGCTAAAAATGGAGAACGCGAATTTGCTCTTCCAGCGCCGATTCATTACAAAGCAAGCCCATCGAGCTTGTTAGGTTATTTGCAGTCGTTATTGTTGTAATACTATATACCGACAATATATTAAAACACTACGGCCGGTTGCAGAAAGCAACGTTAAGTCTGGTGTTAGCTAACGCGACGTCAAAGTGAACAAAAACGAATCAAGTCTCAAATGTTTATGGTAACTCATACATTAGTAAACAAAATTTTATGCGATTTTGTTCACTTTGACGCGACGTTAGCTAACACCAGACTTAACATTGCTTTCTGCAACCGGCCCTATATGCGTCGATGTCAAATCAATGACAATCACGCTTTGGAGTGCACCCAATACTAAAAATTGCGTCCACTTTGGAGTGCACTTAGACACAGCGAGTAACTATAATTGCTATTAATGGTAATATTACAATTATTCAGAAAATATGAGCAAATATTATTTCAATTTTGAACTGCTGTTTGATTCATGTATTGTCTGGAGTGTGTGAAGCCACTGCTTAGTGCTTTACGCATGGGCGTAGAAAAATATATATATTTATTTACAAGTAACTACTTCAAGTTGTATTAACATTTAATAAATAAACCTCACACTAAACCATATATAAAACGGTAGTGATTATTTAGCTGAGACAGAACAGTGAGCTTAATTTGAATCACGGAAAATTTCAGCTTTGGCTTCGACATCCGTTTTTTTAATAAAAGGTTAAAATTGTGCAGCAAGGTTAAGAAAAACCGTAATCACATCACGTTGTCAGCGTGTAGATTTGCAAAAAAGTTCTAAGGTACAAATAAATTATAATTGTTAAACAAAAACCAAGCGGGCAAGTGATTGCAGCGGACAATGTTATTTATAACAGGTGAATTTGTGGTCTAGTTAGCTATGATCGTTCATGCACGTCGTAGTGTATTTTACACGCACATTTTAACTGTCATAACACGTAACTGCTTTTTGTAACCTGCATCAATAGCAACGAGCAAATTTTTGACGTTAAGTTAGTTGTTCTAATAAGATTAATAATTTTCCATTACCAATAATTTATGTTTATTTGAAGTAAATGTTTAATTAAATATTAGGTTATGTGTCCAACCGTATGGTGTAATGCACGACATGACTTGAACAATTCCAAAGTCAACTAGACCACATATTCAAATTAACACTCCTTAGTAGCGGAACAAGAAGCTCTCGAAGTCAGCCTGTGATGTTCTGTCGATTGTTTCAATGGACCACTGTACCAGCGATGAGCCCAAAGCAGTAAATGTGAATATACAATTAGTGTAGCCGCTACACCAGTTGTTTAAAATTTAAGTTAGTTTGTCGCCGTTGCGGTGCATTCCAGTGGCGGTTCCTGGAGACATTTGGTGGGGTAGTCAACCACCGAACGTAAAATGCATTTTCCAAAGATAGATTCCGATATCCGGCGATTGAAATATTTCGCATATGGACTGGTAAAAGTTAGCATTCGTGACACAATTTACTGGCCTTTACAAGCTTATAATTAATAATAGCTTTTGAGCCTAGTGGGCCTTACTCTAATTAAAATAGTTTTTGCATTTTTAAAATTTAATTGTAAATAAAAAAGTTACAGAAGAAAATGTTTTAACGACTTCAAAGGTGTTCACAATTATATAGCCTACTATATGTACACACTAAATTTCAAATAAGAATGCAGTAGATGGCGCTCTGAACTCAAACTCAGTCGAGTTACTAGATTGAGAGAGTAACGCGATTGGTATCGCCAATGTATTTGGCTCATAAATGGCGGTTTGTAACTTTAGCCACTTCCACTTCCTGATTATGCGCCGTCAAGTGATTGGCTAAATTTTGACATTTGACGTCGGACACTTGTCACTTCACTTTCAGTTATGTCAATTTGTTAACCTTCGGTCTTATTTATCTTTTGAGCTTCGGTGAATCGTAAAATGCCAGGGTGTTGTGTGCCTTTTTGTAAAAATCGCAGCGAATCTGGTTTTCGACTGTTTCAGTTACCAAAAGGTGAAAAGAATGAACAAAAAAGGCGTAAATGGTTGGCATTTATAAACAGAACTAATTTATCTTAAGGAGCTCGTATTTGTGAAGTAAGTCGATATATACGCACATATATTAGCAGATTACAACAGATTTGCAATTAATCTGAATCGTTAATTGTTCTTCAATAACAGGCACATTTTGAAACACCCCAATTTGAATCCGACAGACAAGATGGAAGAAAACTTTTAAAATGGAATGCATGGTTATGCACATTCAAATGTCCCGCCAATTTGAGGACCAACAATGGCCGACTTTCGCGTTACTCTCTCAATCTAGTAACTCTAAAACTCAGTTTTACATTAAGAAAACATAAGTTTGTGTGACTGCTCGTGTTTTACAATAATTTCGTCCTATATAATTTCAATAAACGTTGTAGGCCAGCTTCTTTTATCCACTATTTATCATTTTTGCTTTTGTATTTTTAGGATTCATACCGAATGTCAAATTGACAATTTTGAAAAAATATTTTACTTTCAGATAGTTGTAATGATGACTTTGTTTCGACCAATCATGGTCATAGTTATGATTACTACTTAGTTCCAACTACTGCATGCTTATTTGAAATTTAGTATAGGTAAAAATATCTTAATGCTACTCAGAATACCAAAAGAGTGACACGAAACACTTGGTATTTGCGAATTACATTAATTAGCAAAGAAAAAAAATTGCAGGCGGTGGAAGTGTAGAATCCCATTGCCAGTCAGACGCTCTAATCGCTTGCCTACATCGAACACTACGACGGCGTACCTATATCTACTGCCCTTCCTTATGGCTCAGCTATAAAGGACGCGTGACACAACGGCCGATTAAGGACGAAGTGCGCCCGATCGGCGCCGATGAAAAGGTGACGCAGACACGCAGCTACAACATGCGTCTACATATTTAGGGATTATTTCAAGATGCGCGACGATGTACCAATAAATTATGAGTATAATAAAATAGATCATACCGGAATTATTTTGCAAAAATCCCAGAGTGCAACGTCTCTTCTGTCGGAATTGTACACACGGTCACCTTTATAACTATGTTCCGCGGACGTTGTGGTTCTTTATTAGAACCAGGGGCGTCTCTAAAGGGGGGGGGGCAGGGGGCGACACCCCCCCGAATAGTTAGCGGAGTTGGCTAGTTGGTTGTCCAGTCAACGAAAATAATATCAGTTGGATATTTTCATATTATATAAAATTCGGTTTATCTTCACTTTGACTATGAAAGTAATACATTATTTTTCTTTAGAAATATTTGTTTTTTTGTTATTATAAATTCTATAATTCACTTTACTTATGAAATGTATTATTTTTATTTAGAAATATGTATTTGTTTTTTGTTTATCCAAAGAATATTACTTGTTGTTATTAATAGTGATGTAAAAAACGCGTTTTTTTAATCGAATAAAAAACCTTTAAAAAACTACAAAAACGGTTTTTTTTGTTTTTTATTCATTTTTGTAACTGGCACGTTTTGGTAGGTATGGTTGGCAGCAGGTAAGCAAACGACAAAATTTAAACTTATTTTGATTTTACATGCCCTTTGAAGTTCAAGAAAACTACAGCACAGACTAGATAAATGTTTAATAAACAAAAGTAACATTTTATACCTACTGCCTACTCGTATTACATATTACTCACAGAACAGCAAAGCGTATGCATGCGTCTATGCGAGCACCTCTGCCCCACCCCCACTGTGGAAGTTGTTTTAAGCTGGACCTAGCTCTGAAACTGTCGAGCTGATCGATGAATCAAGTTATGTTAAATATTAGCGATTCGTCAGAGTCATAAGACAGTGACATGGGCGACGTAAACTGCATGGATACTGACTCCGAATCAGTTGAGAAGTCAGCCATGTCTGTTAGCGAGTAATTTCTGCATTATTATAATTTCTACATCCACTTTGGCTATGAAATGTAATACATTATTTTTCTTGAGAAATATTTGTTTTTTTTTTGTTATTATAAATTCTATAATGCACTTTACCTATGAAATGTATTATTTTTATTTAGAAATATCTGTTTTTTGTTTTTCCAAAGAATATTACTTGTTGTTATTCACTACACTTTAATTCTGAAAAAAAACCTATTTAAAAAAAAACCAGACTGCTCGTTTTTTTTGCAAAAAAAAGGTTTTTTTTTATGGTTGCATCACTAGTTATTAACTACACTTTAATTCTGAAAAAAACGTATTTTAAAAAAAACTTCGTTTTTTTAAACAGGTTTTTTTTAAACGAACGTTTTTTTGGGTTGCATCACTAAGTATGAATAAACAAAAAATGCAATTTAATAGGTAGACCGTTCTTTTATGTGTGTAAAATAATAAGATTTCTGTACGTCTCCCAGCGGATCTAGAGCGTTTATGAGCACATGGCCTTAAATTTGATCCATGATTTGATAAGTCACTTGCTATTCCATATATAGCAATGCAAAATTATGCCTATTCCTTGATATTTGCGTTTAGAATAAAAATAACTGAATAGTTCTTGAAGTAAACATTTTCATAAAACACCAAGACTTTCATTTTTACGTACAGTTGAAAAAACTGAAGCTGAAATTTGGGTGTGTCTGCTAACCTACGAGCATTGATTAAATAAGTAGTATAGTTATTAATCAATGCTACGAGTATGCTTAGTTTGAAATTTTTTTTTGCAACTTTTAGGACAAATTCATTTTTAAGTACACAAACTATGAACATTGAACGGTAGTCTTAAAGGGAAATAAAGAAACCATAAATAACAGTTTGTTCCCTTAAGGAAAATTGGAAAATGGCAACAGTTACTAAACGACATTTAAGTGTGTTATTTGAACATGTTCTAACATACAAGTCATACTTGGCCAAATCGCATAAGAAATACGACAATGACGTATAGACTATTAGATTATAATACAAAATGTCTAATTAGAAATTCGGAATTAACGGGAAAGACTATATTACTGCAGCAATTTTCATAATAATTATGTTTATTATTTCATGAACCAATTGTAAATATATACAGTGTGCTTTATACTGTAACTTAATTGCCATAGCCAAGGACGACTGGCCACAGTAAAATTCCATGTCGGCCGCATATCGACCGGCGTAACAAATGGGACAGTTTTATAATTAAAATCAAATTTGGCTCTAATGTTCAGCAGCACGCATAGGATTTGTAATTCCATAAACCTTGTCGATTAGTTCATTGACGGTTGGTGTATTATTGGCGGAAGTATATCAGGATTAATAAGGTTAATTAATTGATGAAGTTATTTTCTCCATAATTTCAAAATGGAGATGTGGATATCGTTTATAAATACAAATTACCTTTATTTTCTATTAGCAAAAACGAAAAATTATTGTTACAATAAAATTCTAGTTTGAAATTATATTTGCTTTATTAATGATATTTGTTAAATATGTATCAATGCTATTAATAAATCAACTTTCTTAAAGCTGGACAAGTACTTTATCAGTAAACTAGTCCAATACAGGTGTTTCTATGGCAGCCAATTTACATACGTAACAGGAAATGTTTCAGGTTCCCATGTATGTCAAAGCAGACCTTGAAATTTCAAATTTTACATTAATTTAAAGCATTCCGAAGTGGACAAAAATGAAATCGAATATCTTCCCCAAATTCTGAATACTGAACAGAAACGAGTTAAGTTCAAACAGCCAAGGAATACAACGCCCTGGTTAAGACCATGAATCACAGCATCCTCCTGCACGAACGCTTTGTGCAGCGGATTCTGTGTCATGCAACAGATTTAAAAATAGCATCGCCGAACAAAACCAGGAGATGGATAAACGGATCCGTCTATACTATACTCTATAGCGATCAAATTACCAATATAATAGTGAAAGTGTGTACAAGAAATGACAAAGGTCGAACGAGAGTGGCGCTTTGACACGCGGCCGCCCAATATTCGCAAGGTCAAGGGAACCCAATAGCCGCTGATGGGCCAAGGTTTGATGGATGGAGCTCAAGAAAACTGCATTGGAAGAAATAATACTTAACAATGGAAACAGCAGACTGGTGTAGGTGTTGGTGCAACGCCCGCTGGCTCAACGACCCGTGGGCGCCCCGTAAGCAAGGACGTTGCAGTCCTGGATCGGGCCCACCACCGTCGTGCCCACCTGTAGGGTGGGTATGGTTGGATAATTACCGGTTGGGAGTAGACGCAGATGGTCAAGCAAAACGTTGGAAAATTAACAAACTGAGGAATTATCTGGGGGCGGACCCCCTTTTCAATCCAGCATTCTAATGTTACAGAAGCATGAAGGGGAGATGGTTCTCACGAAGTTCTTATCGCCATTTTCTTTATTTGAAAACATTAGAAAACGTTAAAAAATCAAGGGGATCGCCAAATTTCATAAAACTTCATTTTGTACACATATAATAAACTACTACTTACGAAATGCCAATGGGTCATCAGCTTATGCATTCTATATGGCCAGCATTGTATGGAATGTTTGAACAAATATTCGCTCTCAATTGACTTCCAGAATGATAATTTCTTACAAACAACTCCCTCACAATATCCATTACTCAAAAAACTGCTCCACTATAATTGCAATTGATATGTATAAAACTGATGGACAATATAATTTAATTTAAATGCCATGGCCAATTCGCTTAAATTCGGATATCTGCCATATTCTGGATTCAGAAACATGGAGAAACAATGAATACTGTTATATACGTTTATTTTTAAAGCGTATTGTAACCACGTATCTGCATGTTAACAACTTAACAAATGTTTACTAAAAATAATTTTGTAATATCATATTGAGAACTATTAAAAATTGCCGTGAGAAAATCGGCAGCGCAGGATTAGGTTGTGTTATAACTGCTATAGGCAACCACCAATGCATGGGTGTTACATGTACAGCAGAACCATTCTAGCTTTGCGGTCGAGGTAGGCCATGGAAGGCGCTGTGATCATTAGGATTTTAACCTCTTTGTCTATTGTGTTCCTGTATACGTATAAAATCTTAGGATTTTTTGTAAATAAATTGGGATACTACATAGGGGCTACAAATAAATTTTATAGTGCCAATATATGCCAATTTTAACAGTTAGCGCCTAATTTTGTTAAATACCAGCATATAAATGCCTTTTTAAAATATTTATCACTCCAATTTCTCTCACATTAATATTAGTTACATCACACGATTTTCAAAATTTGCAAACCTTAACTGTAGACTTTACCGAACAGTGGGCTTGCCTCTTGTTGAAGTAGGAGACATTTTAACTAATTTTCAAAAAACTTAGGTGAGATATCGGGAGATGCAGTTTAAATAATAGCATCAAAATTTGAAAAATCATTGCTGCGAAATCCCGGATTGCACAAGATGCTACATGTGGCATCAGTGTTAAATGGAGAAGTTTGATAAATTCCTGATTTGGAACCCTACGATATATTGTCGATGAAATATGCTACACTGTGTTATTGCAATACAGGGCTATTGTTTACGTGGTACAAAAACATTCGACTGAAAAAGAGATCGCTTTATAATAGGGTAAATGATCAAAAAATATTTAATAGTGCATCGTCATTCCAATTTTAGTTTAAAAATGGTAAATAATAAAGCTTTTTTTAAATTCTTTAGTGCCTATCGATCTAAACTCTAGTGATCATGCTTGATTCCACTAATTTGGTAATACATAAAGTAAAATAAATGTTATACCGGGTGTCCGTTCTCAAAGTCGAACATAGGCAATTAACATTGTATTTAACGTTTTTGCCGATTCCTGCTCCCCAATTCAACTTACAGGGAAGGTAATGGTATCAATGGAAAGATAAAATTATTACGCATCAAATGATACCAATAATAATATTCAAGATGCGATTTTTATTTTAAAATACTAATTTAAAACTTGGGAAATTTAAATATGACACGCCTTGCTTTTCAAGTTCGATAGCATTTGTCAAAAAAATTGGTAGTTATTTGACGTAACTCAGATATTTTCTGTCAACGTCTGTTAAAACTATCTACAGAAAAATGAATTATTTCAATGAAGAACGTGTGACTGCACTAATGTTAATTGCCTATGTTCGACTTTGAGAATGGACACCCGGTATACAGGGTGTAGAAATGCTTTACGCACCATAGGGATTTCAATGTTAATTTTTTCATATGACAATATTTGCTTCCCTAATTATTTTAGAGCAAACTTGTATTGAAGTTTTTTGTAGAGAAAAAAATTCTGTATCCATTTGTGCCAGCATTTGTCATTTTACATTTCGGAAAACCGAAAATTTAAAGAAATAAAATTGCCATTTTTAGACAAATCAATGGTGCCTTGAAATTATTGAAGCATCTCAAAGCATCAACAAATTAGTTTGCTGTTTATTTGTGTATTATCTATCAAATGTAGCTGCAACCATGGCACTTATTGCACCTGATCTGCTTCCAGCATACCACCACTTCACAATTTGCACTGATTTTTGAAAAAATGATAATTCTAGTTTGTTTCATTATTAGGTTTCCTGACGTAAAATGAGAAAAATGATGGCATAAATGGATGCAGAATTGTTTGCTCTACAAAAAACCTATTTACAAATTTGCTCTAAAATAATTAGGAAAGCAAATATTGTCATATGAAAGAACTACCATTGAAATCCCTATGGTGCGTAAAGCATTTCTACACTCTGTATATACATAGATGTCTTTGCCACATTGGCATTGAGAGTTCCTCCAAAGCTCTAAATTTCAAATTTCATACAAAATGGCACAGAATTGAGTTTAAGTGTTGAATGGAGCAACTTTCCTCCTCTCAACCGAAATGAGGTAAGGTCAGACACCTGCGCGATCAAGCTTTTACGATTGTTATTTTGGCTCTTTCTGTGCTTCTGCGCAAGTTGATATCTTACTTCTGACTCTCAACTGCGATTTAGGACTTAGCAGTTTGACTTGGATCAATGATTCAGTTTATGAAACTGTTTCTAACCTGCAAAAACTGGCAGAGGGTTGAAGAGACTAGAGCAACTTTGTTTTTTTAATGCCTTCTAGTGACAGAAACGCAAATTTCCCTGCGACATTTAGTACCTTCATCAGAAGAGATTAGGTTCACATTACAGAAAACTTGTATATTTTGACCACATTTTTCCAAATACAATGAAACTGATTAGTTGACCACTTTTATAAATCAACAAATTTTGGCCAGTACCGGCCAAATTCCTACATCTTTGCATAGTTTTTTCTTGTATGTTGACCATCTACCAGCTGCCTACTCTCATCATGACAACTGATTTGAAATACTTTTATAAAATTTAGTTCCACCATGTATGTTAACCACTTACATTCAGAACACGTGCTGAAGGCCAAGTGTGATACTTGATATGAAGCTGTATGGTTACATAAACATTTGTTTTAACTACACCTTCTAAAATTGCATCTCTTATTGAATTTGTTTAGTTTATTTAGTGCAGAGCTATAAAAGCACATTCCAAAGCTTGAAATAAAAAATCTTCTACGTCGATCACCTCCCTAAGTTGATTGATTTTTGTCGGTATCGCAGGTGATCAACATAGCCATGTTCTACTGCAATTTGCTATTGAGGGTCTTACAAATCCCCTGCCACTGTTAGTGTTCTGAGCGAGTTCAATGGAAATTCCTACTTCAAGTCTATAAATTGTTAAGTTCTTGGTTTTACACCCAAACGATTACTGCTTGAATAAATTCACAAGCGATTTATGCCTGAAATAATTCTCAAGCTTAAGCACCGAAGCGAGTTTTTTTAAAAATTGGCTTTAACTCTACAGGATAACCACCTAAAGTTCAGAATCTCTATAACAAATGTGTAATGTGTCAAAAGATGTGAAGTTCAGAAAACAGGAAGTTGCAGGAACCTCTACCCTGTTGCTCAGCTGAAAGACCGCAGATACCAAGAGGAATATGAAGAAAGAGATGTGCAACATGTAAAAAACGAAACAAACAATATTACGGTGTGAAACATATTTATATCTAAAACAATCGTCTGCTTTGATTGTTTATAACAAGCCTGTTCAATACCTTCAAAAATTGCTTCCTGACAACCTGCGATTTATAACAAATTTCAGCAAGTTCGCGTGTTACAGCAAACTCTAAATATGCATCAGTACTTCAGAAATACCGAATCAACCAACAGAATATTGAAAACTTATGTGAAGTGACAAATAACATGGGATTTGGTAAAATGTCTGTTACATTGGCCCTGTTAGCAGTATAGACTGTTCACACTTTGGAAGAACGAATCGATACTACTTGTCTGGAAACATTTGACTAGTGTTTATACTTGCACGCCACTATTATGCTTAATATATCTACAAGAGAGAGGATCTTTGTAATGCCTGTCTAAGTCAATATTCCATTTCCTTAATATATAATAATGACAGATCAATAAAAAAACCAATTAGGACAGGCTGTGATATGTGTTATACGTTTGGCAGTACTGAAGTCTATGTCAAATTCGAGATTAGTAGGTTAGGTTTTGTTTGTTGTTTGATACAGACTGACGTAAAACTTACCTTGCAAATCTCAAATTTGACATAGACTGACAATACACTTTAGTACTGCCAAATGTATAACACATGTCACAGCCTACCCTAATTGGTTTTTTTATTGATCTGTGGATCTGTCTGTACTAGTAACATTATAATCGAGATAATTCCGTATTTGTCACCAAGGAAATGCTATGAAAATTATTATTGTATCTTTATAAACAGACTCCCGAAAATTATATTTTAAATATGGAGATCACAATCGACCCATTTTGATTTTTTATAGAATTTTATCGAAAATTGATTAAACCTCTACTTAACAATTATTGCAAAATACGAACCGATAGAAACTTTTTTTGCAAATTTGCATTTTAAACCACTGAGTAGGAAGATACCAAAGTGTTTTGTGTTTACAAAATACCTGCAAAGTTATTTTAAACTTGCTGTTCATTTTATATTTAACCTTAAAAGAGAAATAAAACAGCTCCGTATAGGGTTTCCAAGTCCCGGGACCAAAAGTGTTTTCGGGACTTTCGATCTAAATTTCAAGTCTCGGGAGTAGTCCCGAAGATCCCGAAAGGGAAATAGTGTTCAGGTGAAATTTCCGAATGTAATTTCCAAAGAAAAACTAGTGGTTTAAGTTAAATAAAGTATTTCTGTGCTGATAATTTGCGTTGGGGCTCATTTACAACTTCATTGCTTTCTTCTGGTACTAAAAATGTCTGTCGCTCTTCATCTTTTGCTTTTGTTTGAACTGCAAAGTGCTTGTGTAATCCTTTCGTCAAGCTGCCTCTGATTATGATAATTTTGTAGGAACCAACTTTACATTTTGCCAATTGTTTTATCTTCAATATATAAAATTGTTGCCATATTGACTTCAAATCGTTATTTTTTTTTAATGTAGAATGAAGGTAGGTTGCAAATCGGAATTCCTTTTAATTGTAACGCTTTAGCAGACAAATAACGAACACACTTAAAACCCAAAAATATAAATTATTCAGCTTCTTCGCGCATATCTAAATCCAACAAAAAAAAAACAGACAAATACATAAATTGAAGATTATATGCAAATGTGGCTGAAACAACACACAGGTTTAATTCTAACCTACCGAAAATAATACCTCTCCTGCATACGCAAAACGCAAATAATGCAGATTGTGCAAGAGGCATGAGTAATACGCCGGAAGACGGTGAATACCCGTCCTAATTCTCTGATATCGAGTATACGTACGCATGTTGACATGGTCCCGGGACTTCGCCTGTTCTGGCTGTGGTCCCGGGACTCGGTTTTTGTGGTAGAATCCCGGGACTGTCCCGGGACCGGATCCCGAGACTGGAAACCCTAGCTCCGTATTATTTGACAATGGCATAACACGTGTATAACCAAACATTTGCAAATGACATCGATTGACAACTTAGAAACCTGTGTTAAACCTTGAATTTTAGATTTCACTGACACGTGGTAGCAGCACCTCTAGTTATAAACAATCAACGCAGACGACGTCCGAAACATGTGAAACTTGCTTGCAACTCCTGTTCGAATAAGTAGCAAAAACGATTTCATTAGTTATTTGTTATTTCACACTTTCTTTATCATTGTAAAACAGATTTATATTGGTTTCAATTACTTCCTTAAAAATTTAATACGATTTTTAAGAACTGTTATGATTTTCACTTATAATACCATGAGTAAGTAGTCAAAGTTAGTCGAATATTTTTGCTGTGGTATCACGAATGTCCATTGCGCTTACGTTCGTTCGATTCTAAGCGCAATGGACATGAGTAGTGACACCACCGCAAAAATATTCTACTTAACTTTGACTAAGAATGGCATTCGAAGGAAAATTCAACGCATATATGTCACTGTAAAAATTCATTTTGAGTTCGTTTCCATAGGAGCAACCAAAACGAAATATAATAACTGTCATCACATTGAAAATGTCGAAAAATTATGCCACTTGGAACCACTAGTGGTCATGTCGATATAATTCTTTTTTATTAGCTGAAAACAGAACAACGTTACATTGTCATTGGTATATTTGAATTTTTTGACAGATGTGTTGAATTGTAAATTACATTTTTTCCTGGCATCAATAATGGTGCACAACTAGTCTTCCTAAGTAGAGAATACCTTTCACAGACGAGTTAATAAAGTGTTAAGTACCAGACTTTCATGAAGGCAGAGCCACACGCAAAAGCTAGTCTTTCATAAAACTTGTTAATTGAAACATTTTATACTTAATGAAAATTATTTTCATATAGTAAAGCTATAGAATAGTTCTTAATTTATGAATGCAACTACATTTATATTTAAATGCCAAACCTGGCATTTGATTTTTAAGTGACTTGTAGTTGCATTCATAAATAAGGAACTTATTCCATAGCAGGGCGCCCACCAAAATGTGGATTTTGAAATATGTAAATATGTACCAAAAAGTTTGCAAAATATGAACCAAAATAATCAGTCGTCTCAGTTAGTATTTTAAAATTTACGTAGGTACAACGAAAAACGATTTTTTTAAATTAAACCATTTAATAATAATAATAACTTTATTATATTGCCAAATCTAACGAATTTGTTTTATCGGTGCATGGTGCATGTCATGTGTTGCATTATTGTACTTCAACCACTGCTTGCTCTTGCAAGCGGCATTCCGGCCGGCCAGACAAGCGGCTAATAAATCTCGAGTCGCTCCCTCCAATCAATTTCAATCTTTAGGTTTGAGTTAGAGCGACTCGAGATTTCGACATACGTGCCGGCCAGTGGCGTAAATATGAACTTATATGTACCATATTGTGTCTAATATGAACAAATATGAACCAAGGCTTCAAATATGAACTTTTCATATAATATGTACTTTAGCGGGCGCCCTGCCATAGCCATACTATACGAAAATAATTTTTGATCATACTATACTTACCAAAAAGCACAGTGAAAAATAGGCAAGCTATTTGAAATTTCATTAAACAACTGCCAACATTTGTTCTGTAATTGTTAAATGTCAAATATTTAGGTTATATGTATTCATAGGTTCAAATGTGCTTACAAAATTATCTGTTGACAATGCAAAGTATATCAATGGGAAAGTTTTTGGAATTACTATAACACAAAATTATATGGAGTAAAATTAGAAGACATACAGATAAAAGAATATTTCAATACCACACAACTTTTAAAATATGCAAGGAAGAAACTGGAAATGTAGAATATAATAAAATTGGAGGCTAACAAGTAAGTAATTTTCAAACTATTGTACAAATAAAATATTCAACAAAAATACATATTTTGATGAAATTTTATAATGGTCCTATTTCGTTTATTGCAATCACTAAGCTTTTTACTTGTTATTCAACTTTTGCCATTCCCCGTACTTATACTATAATATGTAGCAGCCTATGAATTGTTTTTTGTACTTCTACTCCCGGTCATGAAATAGTAGTTTGTGCAACGAGGGTAGATATGATGTCCATATCGCACGAGGATGAAGTTTGAGCACGACACCGGAGACGGAGTGCTCAATCATCTGAGAGCGATATGGAGGTTCTACTTGAGTTGTACAGTATATTTTTTTTACGACCCATCAACAAAAGAAAAATAGGAACCAAGGATTTTTTAGAATCTTATCGAACGTCTTGTAAGTAAATTCGTATTTACTTTTGTAGTTCTAGGATAGTAACGTGTCATACGTTTCATTAGCTGCTGAATGAATATCTCGCGGAGTACCGTTAATCGATTCGTCACTAGAATCGCTCATTTTTAACTATTAGTTTGACAGATTAAGCTTACTGACATTTTACCTTACCCATAACCATGGTCTGCTGAATTGTTTGACAAACGTCACAGACGTTTGCCACACACAATACAGCAGGACGTGCCCATAACAAAACAAACAATGAATGAAAGTTGCCTAGGGAACCACAACTAACGTGATTTGTGATTGGTGGATTTCATATCCGCCCGTATGTGGTTATGAAATCATATTCGTTCAGTTAACTACAATTGTCTACTTATCCATTCTGTCGATTGTGAAGAAAACAGAATATTTACATGTGGGAGTAGAAAAAAATAGTATACACACAGCAGGAGAGAATACAATTTCTAGTCTTCAGGCTTCAAACTTACACCTTGGCAAAAATTACGCTTTTCTCTCTTTATGTATAATTTACTATTATAGTGAGAACTGGAACTACGTGTATGTCTGAGGGTTAATAATAAATTGCTATTTTAAAACAATACTGTGCTGAGTATCATGCAATTTCTAATATGCTATAAAATAGGAATTTAAACTGTCTAGTTAGCATTATATAATCAGGACTTATGTACACGCATACACTTTACAAACCAAGTACTTTTATTTAGGCCATAATTGTTTGCTACTGCTCTTACAGACCATCCCTCCTTAACTTTGAAACGATAAGAATTTTCTCTTTTTCTGTCAGTTTCTGCATTTAACGTTTTTGACTCGGGCAAACGAAAAAGTCTAGACTTAATACAACGAAAAATAGGTGTATGCGATCTTTTGCAAGCCCGTGTGCATATTGTGGTAATTTTCAATAGCAAATTAGCATCAAGTGAGTTACTATATTGATTGTATACAAATGTTAGCTATTTATTGTATCAATAAACTTCTGTATCATTTAACTGATTTGCAACCAAGACAAAATTTATTAGTATAAAATACATAAACACCTTTTAAATTGTGAAATGAAAATATGCAACACAGATTTTACAAGGAATTGAAATACATTCAAATCAAAACACGTTATCTTCTAAGCATGTATATTGAATGTAGCGAGAGCAAAATTGTGAAAATTACAAAGGAATTCTGCAAATAACATTTAATCGCTTCATAAATATTTTTTCCTGCACACAAATGTTGCAAAATGAAAAAAGATAATGGAAGAACTTTGCATTCAGAAGTTTTATAATGTCACTTGATGAACTTTATAAACTGATACGTTTAGAATTATTGAGAATGTTACTTTCTAAAATCCTTTTTTAATAAAATTATAGCAGAGATATCAAAAAATAAAAATTATGTTTGAATTACATTGACATTATCAGACAACTGTCGGTTGTTAATAAATGATAAGGTGTAGATTGGGAAACCATTGTAATCTAAGAAAAATCTAAGATAATCGTAAATTCAATCAAAGTGTAAAATATGCCTAAATTTTTCAAATAGTGAAGAGTTAAAATGCATAAAATAATGTAGACAGTCTTCATATACAGGGTGCTAAAAAATGGCGTCTTAACTCGATGGTACATTGTTAAGTGGAGTCAAAGAAAGTAGGATTGCAAATAAACAGAAAGAAGACCAAATTATTGTGTATAAATGTGGATGTTCCCAAAGCATCAGGGTGGAACATGAACAAATAGAGCGTGTAGATGAGTTTACGTATTTGGGAAGCGTGGTGGCAGCAGAAAACAGTGTGCAGAATAATGTGGCAAAAAGAATTAATAAAGTCAGAAACATGTTCATTAGGCTAAATAATATATGGCCGGCAAGAAACTTCAATATAAAAACTAGTGATCGGCCGATACCGATAATCGGCCGATACCGATATTTTAGTTGCCGATACCGATATAATATCGGTATCGGCAGTACGTTTTTAAAAGGTCTGTAATTATTTAATATAGGTTGATATAAGTAAAAATTGTCAACTCCGCATCGATGCGGACGTGACATGAACCAATTTCGGTAGTTCCCCGAGAGTGTCGTGGTGATTACCCGTTTTACAGAAAGTGTATTGTTTCATTGTTTGCGCCAGTGCACAGTGCTGCTGCAGTTGCAGCTCAGATAACGATTGTGTCGTGCGGTATTATAATCTTTTGGGATTCAAATAAAAATACGATGGGAGAAAATAGCGATAATAGTAAAAAAAATATCTACATATTTTAGGCCAAAAGAACAAAATAGTTCACAAGAAGTTATACCCAAAGCCACTGGAGATTCTAGTAAAACGAAAGGGAAAACAAGTTCTCTATGGAATTTTTTTGAAAAGGGGACTGCTAAATCTGAAAAAGATGCCGCTATTTGTAACATCTGTAAAACTATAGTATCCTTGGGAGGAACTGGGCGAACACATAGAATTTAATAATAAAATGGTTAATCTTAAATTTGCCGATATTGCCGATACACCGATATTTATATCGCTATCGGCCTATCACTAATAAAAACCACAGGGACAGTGTTTAATTCTATACTGCCGCTATATGGAGCTGAATCTTGGTTGATGACGAATATGATAAAGCAGAAGTTACAAGTCTTTGTAAATAGATGTTTACGTAATATCCTGAAAATTTGGTGGCCAAATGTCGTCGGTAATTATTGAGACGAACTAATCAAATGTGTATAAATACCGATATAAAAAGGAGGAAGTATGGGTGGCTTGGGCACACACTAAGGAAGGACATGAAGGTGATTAGTCAGAAGTGTGTTGTACTGGAATCCACAGGGCTACAAGGCGAAGAATAGTTGAAAAAGAGACTAATAGGTTAATACCACAACTTGAACAACTGGCTTGGGTGAAGAAGGACTGGAAAAACTAGATCAACACCCTATGCCCCTTAAGGGGATAACGAGTTCTACTGCAACTACGTTAAGGGATACTACCAGAGTGTGAAAAAAATAAGGAAAAAAATTCTGTTTTATAGTTTTGAAGCTTTTTAAAATTTGAGTTTTAAATTTCTGTTCTGTTAATTGACAAAATTATTTACAAGTATTTACATTCATACTATTATTAAGTGGGTAATGTTTTTCTATCCTAATACTAAATATTAAAAAAATTAATGACAAAGAATGTTTCCTCATTTTTCTCATACTCAGGGAGTATCCCTTAACAACTTACCATCGAGTTAATACACCATTTTTTCAGCACCCTGTACGTACAGTAAACAAACAGCTTAAGATAGTAAGTTGACAACTGTATAACTATTAAAATTATTTTGTATAAAATTATTTCAAAATTGAATTTTAAATTCTTTCTGAGGAATAATTTACTGAAACTTTTACGGTAAAAGTAATTTCATGTTGTAGGTTTTGGTTTTTCATGAATTAACAAGAATTTTTTATCTACAATTGAATTTGTTTGAATCTTTCTCAGTAACTCCTACAACAATCTTAGTAGTAACTTTGAATCTGCAGAAATTAGTCGCACAACACAGCTTAATACATTTACTTTAATGTCTTTTAAGTAGATAAGAATTTGGTTTTTCATCACAGTCATAAACGTTTCCACTAACTTTTAGTATTTATTATTAAATGATAAAATTCTATCCAATCCTGGAATATATGTTAAAGCCTAAGCTAATAAAGGGCACATTTAAAAATGATAATACAGTAATGATATATTTTTAGAGAACATTCACATATGCGCTTGCTAAAAAGTAACCTTCAGTATCAACTTTTGTAAACGTTCGCACATCAATGTAAACAAGATAACATACGTTCAGTCTTATAAAATTACTCGTATTATTCCAGAAAATTATTTTGTTCAGTATGGAACTACAAAATTTTAAAAATCCATTATCACTAATGATAATAGCAGAAAAACAATTATGTTCATAAAGACTATTAATAGCAAAATAACTAACTTCAAAATGATAATAGCAGTTTGAATGCTTAGATTTTTGAGCCTCAAGGTGGGCTCTTTGTGTTACCTCCACGTCATGTACAGTTTTGTTAATCTACCTCATAGACCAGTCTTCAGAGGAGAGCGACGTTAATTGTATCCCAACGTCGAATGGTCACCCAGCTCACTACCGATTCAGTGGACTACGGTAAAAGTTCCGCCTATCCATGGATTCGAACTAAAAACTTGCTTATTGCAAGGGTGGCACTCCACCCACTGCGCCACAAAGGTGGTGTTGATAATAGCTGTATTCCTTATACAAATTTAATAAATTATTCTGCTTCTCAAGTGTGACTAAAACTACACACACTCGCAAATTTATTTATTATTTATGCAATTGGTCCCAGGCTTTGTATCTGTTCAAAATGAATTATTTTTAATATCAAAACATATTTTGAATGTAACCTGTTAACTTACTACGATTATCAGGTATTAAAAAACAATGTCGGTCTTTTCATATAAAAAAAAGTTATTATTTTTAAGTGCGAAAACCCTATGTAGAAAAACTTATCAAAAAATTTCAATGGCTATTTGAAAAATATTTATTTTAAACAGATATGTAGTTGTACCAAATCAGGGATCAACTGCATAATAACTAAAAAAATTACAAGAATGTGTATATACTCGTAAAGCATGACAAAGAAATATGAAAACTATTATTTTACAGGATGTTATGGAACTGTATTGGTTAATTATATATGATGTAACTCGCTTACATGATCCAACAAACAATTAAAATAAAATTTATCTTTAACCAACCATTCAAGGGGTGCATAAGAACTGTGATTCTGTACTCGCGCCTAAATCTCAGTAAAACTTTTGACTTAGTCTCAGTAAAACTTTTGACTTAGGAGTAGAGTCCACCTTATTAAATATGATTATCTGACCTTAATACACCATTACAACTACAAATGATTATTAATAGCGCTTCTAATACGGCGTTGTGAACTGAAAATTTAATTTACCATTTTTGAAATACAACTACTTATAAGCTAAGCACTTCAATAACTTTTATACCTATTTCAACATAACATCAGCATAGTTCCATATGATTATGAGTAGTGTAAACTGTGAGCCTGCACACATCTTTTTTAATGTTACTACTTGCTTCGTAACAATTATTTTTGCTATGTACTAAATATTAGGGATGTCGGCGGGTACCCGGGTCGACCCGGGTAATAGTCGACCCGGGTATATTTTCAGGACCCGGGTACCCGACTAGTAAATTATGTAATTTCTAGAAAGTCAGCCATTTTGGGAGATGATAAAAACTTAAAAGCAATATGGATAAGCTCTAGAAAAACTTAACGATTCAGTAATAACCAGAATCACCCCATCCCATACCACCTAATGTTTCTTGTTTCATATAATAAATCCGCTTCACGGAAATATTCAACCCGTCAATAGTACCAATAAATCATGTAAGTATAGGATGAAGTAACATAACCATCCTCTGTGTGATTTTGATGCTGCTACGAATTTCGAATAAAAAGTCACGTATTTGAATTTGATAGCACTTGGAAGTATGAAAATATTTACAAATAACAGACGACTTGCAGTTTGAATTGGGGAGTAGGCTAGGTACTATTTCAATTTAGTTCAGTTTAAAACTCGCGGCGTAAAGAAAGAAATTGTAGCTACTTCAGATGTTTCGATGTAAGCTAACATTTTTGTTATATTTTTCGGGTACCCGGGTACTGTTTTCGGGTACCCGGGTTTGATTTTAGACCGGGTACGACATCCCTACTAAATATCGACAAGTTTGTCAAACTAAATAGACGTGTCCTTCCCGTAGGTAGATATACTCATCAGTATTTCAAAATACTGTGTGTAATATCTGATAAAATAGGTCAGGTCAAGTTTCAATTTTGTAGGTGGCATTTATATTTCTTAAAAAACCACAATTTTAGCAATTTTGACATATAATTGTGAATGCAGACTTACAGTCACGTACACCACAGCGTTACAATTTGAATGCACCTCCTCAAGGGTTAGGTTAAACTTTAATTGAACGAAAGTAATAAGACTGTTCTGTATTTGATTAAAAAAATCAAACAAATTTAGTAGTATTTTAGTCTAGAATTAGCATGGAAGTTTCATAAGAAAATACTTGCAAAGCTGCACTTTCAGTACAATTTGTGTAAATACACTAGAAAGTTATGTAATAATATTTAGATAGCTAATCAAGATATACCTAGGTGTACCACTATAAATCTAATTTTTCCTTAAAACGTTCACCTGACAGTTATGCAATTCATTCAATAAAACCTTCAACTAACCTCAGAGATCTCTTGTGTTGTGGGCTCTCAAAACTTTCAATCTTTCTGCGTTTAGGTTCCCTGTCCCGATCATAGGAATGAGATCGAGACCTGGTTCGTGAACGAGAATGATGGCGTCTCCTTGATCGTGGCATCTGCAAATAAAAATGGCACGTGAAGAACTGACAGTTCCTCGGATCGGTATGACTTCTTCAAATTTACATAAAACGCAATTTGATTTACAACCACTACAAAAGTGGCGGGAAATTGTTAACACATAGGTGATAATAACATTACAGCACTGATAATAATTTGGTTTTTATAAAATTCTAGCTAGGATTCACGTGTAATTTGTTCAGATTGTTGTCAATTATACTGACCTAGAGAGCTATGACTATGATAGGCGAAACAAAAAAGATGTGACGAATGACGTATAACCTTTAGCTTTGACGGGACGACGAAAACCAGCAAATCTTAAAAAATACTCCACAATTCCTGGCACTACAAGTTAGTTATCCGTTGCTTGTAGCAAAAAACGTGGTGTAATACACGGAAAACAACTTATTCAATAATCGCCATTTTGGTTGTTGGCAGCTCGACACGCGCCATCACTTGCAAGGCAACCTAGACTCGTTCGTAACGTATCCAACGATAAAACCACGTAGCCGCTCAACAAATTCTTAAAAGCTACTTTATTACTCACTATTGGTGGTCTGGCGTGATTAAATTTGTACCACAGCAAATTTGCGAAATGCGCAACGCAATTCCAAGTACGCACAGCTGGTCCTTGAATTAACTGGCAAGAAAGCGACAAACCAAACATCGATCCAATCTATTGGCCGAAGGCTGAAGTCGTCGACCTCGCGTTTGAATTCAAAATCATGAAAGAAAACTCCGGTGGTCACTATTTCCTTCAACTACATGTGTACACTATGTTTGGTTATTATTAGAATTGGATTTTAGAAGAATTTTCTAAATAGAATTGCCTATTTTTTGAGGTCACAAGAAATATTTCTCCACACTGCGACCTTTCGGCACTTCTCGACTCGTCGCCGGCCTCACTTGGCGGCAATTAGAACTACTGGTAGAGCAGGAATCTACATTACCGACTTCCTTGCAATTATTTTGTAACGTGTAACATACTATAGATGGCTATTTACAATTTTTACTTCTACCAAAGAGCATATGTTTGCTTCTACAATAAAGGAAGTAATGGATTCACCCCAAAAATTCGAAATTGAGTTTTCAAGCACGTTTTAGAGTCCCCTGAACCCAAAAAACATGTTTTTGTTCATTGATCTGTCTGTCAGTCCGTGTGTGTGAACAGAATATCTCAAAAACGAAAAGACGTATAACGTTGAAACTTCATATAAAGCGTGTCCCAGGATTGATCTTACAGGAGGTGCGATGGACTAAAAATTTTTGAATTTTATTTTAAGATTGTGGGATAAAAGATGGATTTCTTAACCAACACCGTCACTACTACTTTCTAATAACTATAGCTATAATAATTTCAGTTTTGAAAAAATTCAAGTAAATTAAAATTGTTGAAATAATATAATTTAGAAGCCAACTACAGAGATTTCGTCCATCTTGAGACTTTAAACTTCATCTTAGTAAACTTTAGACTGAAAGAGAACATGCAAATTTTGATTACTATTCTAGTCTGTGGATTGAACAGAGAAAGAAGAAAGCAAATTATTTCGACATACGTCGAATTTAATTAAAATAACGTATTAAAAACCATATTTTTAAAATATACGTACCTAACTACTTATTATTTTCTAAATTCCTATAAAACCTTTCTCCATTCCCCACTTCCACTTTGTAAATTCGCCAATGGCATGTTATTTTGAAAACGTCTCATATACAGCTTAGTTAACGAAACTTGACATATTTTAGGCCATACATTTTTTAAATAGTGTAATCAGGATTTATATAATTAAACAAGTTGCAACATAGGGCCTTTTTGCTTTAGTTTCAGTTATATTATCATAGTATTGTGGAAAAATTAGGTATATATTTTAAAACGATTTTTCTACCAATAAAACATAAATAGCTGACCTTTGCATGACATTTACTACGCCAAGCGTGGATGCACAACAGGTATGTTAGGTATCTTATCTAATTAACAAGATAAGGCTTTCCATAAATTTTAAATTAGGGAAATTAAGGTTTAAATCGGTCTTAAATTTTGCCTCAAGGTTAAACTAATGTTATCTGGAGTTGAAATTCTTGGATATGTTTAATATTTCTTGCAGAAAAAGCATTTATTCATTCTTTACGCCATGTTATATTTTTAAACAGACAATTTGAATTTTTGCGTTATGGTCTTTGCCATCTGACGGTTAATTTAAAATCATCTGGACACTGATCGGTTCAAATTGGCACAAATGTAAAAATGTTCTCACCTTATGGTATTTTTAAAAATAGATCTTATAACAGCGACTATGACACCATAAAACCTTAAATACTTACTCTTAATACCTATTGTTCTAGGTCTGTAACTGTAATAAATTGTTGGTTACTTCTAGTTCAGTAAACAGCCGCACATTTTAAAATCGAATCCATTTAATATTGCAGTGGCGTATCATGGAGAATAGAGGAAGAAGGGATTCTCTCTCCTGTACATATAAAGCGCACCACAAGCGCAAAATGCTATCGAATAATTGATTGAAGTATGAAAATATAAGTAAAACCAAATGCCATTATTTGAATTATATATATAAAGTTTGATTTTTTGCTATAATTTTTAATATAAGTATACAAGAATTTTTTTTAGAAATATACGTTGCAGATACGTTTCTCTGTGATTGTTAAACGTCTTTAATTATTTCAAAGAGTCTGGACATTGTATTTTTGTTCGTATTCAAGTTTGCAACTTCCCGAATTGGCAAACCATCATCCAAATACATTTTAATGCGGGCTCTTTGTACCATATCAAGGCCTATATTGTTCCAGGCCATGACACTGGCTCTGTTGCCAGATTGTGTGCTAGGCCATTCCAAGACACACTAATACCGGTATGGATAGTCGTTCGCCAGCGGCTCGCTGGCGACTCGCCGGAGTTTCATTATGAATAGTATGTTGGCGGCACTGTACGTCTATGTCAAATTCGAGGTTAGCAGGTTAGGTTTGGTGTCAGTTTCTGTCAAAACTGACGGAAAACCTAACCTGATAACCTCGAAGTGTTACGTACCAAGCTGCACGTCAACTTACGCTTCATCAGTTGCTCAATATGTTAGCGTGTTGAAGTTTCCATCTAATGAAACGGTGGCACAAAAATAGAGAGACATTTTGCATTTAGAGAACTGGCAGATTGGAAAGGCTAGTGTTGTGTGCGAAAAGCACTTTAAAAGAGCAGATATAAAAGGTGATAAGATGAAGAGACTTGTTCTGACTGCAATATCACTATTTTGAAGAAATTGCTGTTTTAGATAAAGTCAAAATAAGTAGCGATTTACTTGCAATGGAGAATTAGGTACCTACCCATTAGGAATTGTTTTTAAATCGAATATTACGGTGAAGTGACGCACTGCGATGTAAATAGCAGTGATTTTATAGATTTTTTTTTCAACTAGAATGCATCACAATGACATGGATAGTGCACTGACAGATTGTTCATTTATTGATCAAAACTAGTTATTTTTTCTTAAAGGTTGGTACAACCATGTTACCAGATTGTGGTAGGCCATTCCAAAGGTCACTTTATAGGCCCAGTGTCATGGCCTGGAACAATATAGACCGCATTGACCATATTCGTTGCAGGCATTTGGCAGTTTTAAAGAGAAACAGATAATTTTTGTCACTGTTAGTTGTTATTTTGACAGTTCTGAAATTTATCTACCATTGACAAAATATACAACAGCCAACTACCTATTTCTGTACAACGCAATTTTAAACACAACTTACAATAGCTACTATCCATTCACAAAATTCGTGAACTGTCAAAACGCTGTCAAGTTGGTACCTTGTTTAAATTCTGTTTTGGAACTTCTGCTTGCTGATTTTGGCGGCACTGAAACTTTTTGAAATTTAAAACTTGACATCCTTTTTTGTAAAAAAATAATCTCCAAAATTCTTTAATTTTTGTACATACACTTCTATTGCAATGGAACAGAAACAAAAGAGGGTTTTGTTATTGGAAAGGCTACAGTTAATTATTACAAGGAGAAAGTTTGCTTAACTTTTGACACATGTAACTTAACCTAACTTTCAATATTACTAGAAATCACTAGATCCAAAGTACATTCCCAAAAAACTGTAATTTCTAGGGACACTCAGCATATATTTAAAAAAGTTTACATTGACAGTTCACGAGTTTTGTGAATGGGTAGTAAGTATCTCTGTACAACACATTTTTGTACACGACTGTATATCGTGTTGCAGTTTTAAATGTATCGCGTGTTTAAAAAAAAACTCATTCGCATGCCATGATCAAATTGAAGTTTGCCGTAACTTGATATACAGGGTGATCATAAATGGTTGTGATTTTTTTCCTTAGGTTGGCACTGTTAATGTTGGTTACCCTGCTGTCAATTTTGGTGGCACTGTAAGTCTATGTCAAATTCGAGGTTAGCAGGTTAGGTTTTGCGTCAGTCTGTGTCAATACTGACGGAAAACCTAACCTGATAACCTCGAACCATTTATGATCATGCGGTATACCTATTGAAGCAAATGAACTACCATAAGTCAGAGAGAACTAAATTACATCTTGGCCTTGAACTATTTTCCTAAAAATTTACAAAAGACTTAACAGAAACAATTTTTATTGACTGTTATGATTATTACGCTCGTTGTTGTTGCGTACATGCCATCTTATTTTCCTTTTTGTTTAATACAATTAAACTTAATGCAGTGTAAACTTTTACCTGTGACTAGATTTTTTATCTTTCTTTCCAAGCCCTGCCCTAAATGAGTTTTTTTGGAAAACGATATATTATTTTTGAAATACTGAGTAATTTCTTTATGACGTTGGTAGGTAGACAGATTTTACATTATATTCCTAATATAAGTGATTGCTATACAGGGTGTCCCTGAAAAGAAGGTCAAGCCGTTAACCACATATTCCTTCAGCAAAAATATGACGATTTAACTCAATTTACTTATATACAAAGTTGCTTTGTTTAGCCGCTAGAGGGCTTTAAAAACGATAAACTTTTTAAACATTTTTCAAATAAGTCGAAAAATCTTTGATAGATTTTATTCATTTTTTGGCCATGTGTTTGTACCAGCAAACCACAGCTTTTTGAAGAATAAACCCTATTTTCGAAAATTACAGGGTGTTTAAAAACTTCGTCACAATAAATTATCCATCCATATTTTTTTAACCCCCTGTATAATCACTACCAATTTTTTTTCTGAATAGTTACTTTAATTTAGAAGCTATTTTCTCTCTTACAAAATTTTAGTTGGGTGAACGGTTTTGCCAAAAAAAAAATTTTGTAAATCCTTACAAGGCTAGTTTTACGTTACAATTACTGATTCAGGCTTGTAGAAATTTAGAAAATATTTTTTTGTGGCTAAACCGTTTACCCAACTAAAATTTTGTAAGAGCGAAA
The DNA here is from genome assembly GCA_940337035.1 of Agriotes lineatus. NCBI lineage: Eukaryota > Metazoa > Arthropoda > Insecta > Coleoptera > Elateridae > Agriotes > Agriotes lineatus. The sequence continues at coordinate 73,531 of CALNHX010003115.1, read as the reverse complement.
ATAGCTTCTAAATTAAAGTAACTATTCAGAAAACAAGATTTGTAGTGATTATACAGGGGGTTAAAAAAATATGGCTGGATAATTTATTGTGACAAAGTTTTTAAACACCCTGTAATTTTATAAAATAGGGTTTATTCTTCAAAAGCTGTGGTTTACTGGTACAAACACATGGCAAAAAAAAAATGAATAAAATCAATCATTGATTTTTCGACTTATTTGAAAAAATTTAAAAAAGTTAATCGTTTTTAAAGCCCTCTAGCGGCTAAACTAAGCAACTTTGTATATAGGTAAGTTGAGTTAAATCGTCATATTTTTGCTCAAGGAATATGTGGATTGACCTCCTTTTCAGGGACACCCTGTATATAAACATTATTTAGCCAAAGTTACATCAAACGCCAATCAGACATATTTTGGAATTTTCAAATATAAAACTTAGCTGATTTAATATATTGTTAATAAGCTATTAATTTTAACAGAAACGTTAGATAATATATTCCTATGAATGTTTGCAGGTTAAGAATGACAATAAGACTGATATTTATTAAATTCTAACTAATTGCATTTGTTTCAAAATTCATATCATATTCTGATAATCATTTTTTGTGTCGCTGTGTCTTTGAGTCTCGTCGTCAGCTTTTCATCGGCACCGGTCGGGCGCACGTTCACGTGTCTTTTATAGGGAAGCACGATAGGTTCACCTTTTTAGGCAAGCGGTTAGAGCGTCTGATTAGCAATCGGATTCCTCAGATTCGAAACCCACCGTCTGCGATGTTTTATGGTTAGGAATTAAATAATTCGTATTGTTGAGCGTTTCCTTTTGCTGTTTCAGTATTATTAGCAACATTAACCTATTTTTACCTATAATTTTGAACATTCTTGCGTACCTATATTAAAGGCGTTAATGCATTTTGTTCAGTAATTTTTTAATTTATAGTTCAATTTTAAAGATGCACAAACCATTTTAATTAGAGTAATATACATCAAAATTACGACGGTAAATATTGGGACACTTTAATTTTTTTTTAGTTCTATATTACTGTGACTCTGTAACAACGATTGGACTTGGTATGATATAATATTTTTTATATTTCAGCTAACAAGATAAATATCGGTAATGTAATAAAGGGTTTCACTGCGACAATAATTATCCAATTAGTGTGGTGTTCGTAAATGTAGGCAAACGACTTTGAGTTTTTTTCTTAGAAATATATCTACTTGTGAACGATGTAAACGTAGTCAAACCTTTTTAAAATTTTTAAATGTAAGTATCTCAACTGAACAAGCCATTGGCACTTCAAGTTAAACTTATTGATTGTTTTTAGATAGGCGATACCTTTGAATAGTTCGCCAGAATTATTGAGAATACACTGTAGGTTCTTAAGATTTATTGATCTAAGGTTGTTTTCGCATGATATACACTTTACAATTTTCTTGGTATATATTTGGCAATCTGTCTTTGTAGTTCGATTATCGTTTAGCGATTCTGTAGGTATAAGGGCACGTTTAGCAAATAATTTCTTTTTCTTCAATTTTTTATATTCGTAGGGCCACTCAATATTTCATTTGGATAAGAACCACAAAGTAGTAGGTAGGTTCAAATAAGAATGCAGTAGGTGGCGCTCTAAACTTAAACTCAGTTTTACACTAGGAAAATATAAATTTGTTTGATTGCTCGTGTTTTACAATAATTTTGTCCTATATAATTCAAATAAACGTTGTAGGTCAGCATATTTTGTCCAATATTTATCGGTATTCCTTTTATAGTTTTAGAATTCATACCAAATGTCAAATTGACAGTTTTGAAAAAGAAAAGATTTTCAGATGGTTGTAATGATTACTTTGCTTCGACCAATCACGGTCATAGTTATGATTACTACTTAGTTCTAAGTACTCCATGTTTATTTGAAATTTGAAGTCCTTATTATATTTTTCTGGAAGCTATTTAACATTTTTACATTATTTTTTATTAATACCCTTGTTTCAAATCTACATAGTAATACTGGCCCTATCAACGTGTTGAACATTTGTGTAACTTCTTTATTCTTGAGATAGTGATGGGAGATGTAGTATTAATTCAAACTTGGCTCTTTATACTTCAAAAACTCTTCGTTTGATTTCAGCACTAAGGTCATTATTATTCGTTATCAACGTCCCTAGGTAGACGAAGTAACAGTTTTAATGTACCCCATTTTCCTACTTCTGTAAAGGGAAAATTTTAACGATAGTATGTACGGATGCGAGATGGAACCATGCCTGCTGTCAGCTGAATATCATCAGTCCATCTCTATCTCGCACAAGATAAAGACAATTGGAAAAGACTTGAAGAGGCCTATCCATAACAGTGCAAGGATTATGGATTGTAAAGAAAGAAAGAAATGTACAAATCCAGTATTTTTTCAACAAAAAAGTTATGTGCCCTTTAATTGTTGAATAATTTAACATTTAAATCACTATACTGCGTCGAGCAAGTCACCACCCGATATAAGAATCTAATATTTCCAAAATTCTTCCTCTTCCTCATCCTCCTCCACATTGGGTGCATGAACATTTATCAGTAATAGTGAAATTTACATTTGAGTGTTATGCTACATATCCTCGGATATTCTACTTATGTCTTTCCTTCGTTTCCCAATGCATATCATCCAAAGTACTTTCCTTGTAGATACCTACAGTTTTACGTAAATTTGGAAAAAAGGAATCGCTGGGTGCTAGGGCAGGAGAGTAGAGACGATGGTAAAGTATTTTACATATAATGAGTCGTTTCTATGCTGAAGTACATAGCATGACAGCTTCGCTCTTCTTTTTATTGCCTTGTGTAATTTCATTATTAAAGTTGAATAATATTGCTATGCAATAATTTTTAGATAATAGAATTTATTATTATTATTAGATATACCTACATGTTAAAACTCGGCGTGAAGAATAGCGCTACATTTGAAGGAAAGTGGGGTTCAGAGTGAATCTATTTCATAGATTATTTCCTTGAAATGATAGTCATGAGGTCATGACTAGAGAGTGGATTTTAGGTTTTTAGCCTTTAGTGCGTTTTTAGGCACATAACTTTTAGGTACATATAAATTCAATTAAATAAAAACTATGCACTTTGACGCCTATTTGATATTACCTAAAATACCTATTTTAAAGATTATAAGACCTAACGCCCTATTTGCTGCCTATTTTTTGCATTTCGCACGTATTTAAAGTTTTAACCTGCCTAAAATAAGTTTTTTCATTTTGTTAAGTAGGTATAGAATAGTATTTTTAAATTTTTTATTGCATTTACAGAACAAATATTAGATTTATACATATGCAATACATTAAACTGCTGTTTATATTTTCATCCTGTGTCTTCAATGTGTGAGTAAAATTCTGTAGTGCCACTGGTAGTGCGTAGGCGTAGATCACTGGCGTAGGGGTTGTTAGTTGACAGAAGCAGCATCGTTGACGTTGCACTTTTTTTCTTTAAGTCAACATAACCTTAAATGTTTGAAAATGTGCCGCTAATATTTCAGTACAAAAGTGTAGTATTAAATTGAAAGTAAGTTGAAAAGTGATACTGTATAGATCTACAGTACCGAAATAGAAAAAATCGAACAAAGAGAGAATGCATTTTGAATATATTGTCAATGCTACAACAAAACTGGAAACAATAGGGCTAGCTCTTTTACAGACTCTTTGCAAATAATCGAAGATGTGTATGACAAACTAGAGAAAGCTCCTAGAAATGTGACAAAAATTGTTGAGAAACGCAACTCTGTATTAAATAAAAATCCAGGCTACCCTCTCTTAAGTATAATTAAGAATTTACTTTGTGGTGAGAGAGTTGAACATGATGTTGAGTTTGACTATAACCACACCTCATATAAGTTTACACCTATAACATCATGCGATGTTGGACGTTCCTTTTCCCAGTTAACAAATATACTTACCGACAAAAGAATAAATTTCACAACTGGAAACTTAGAGCAATATCAAAGAGCATATAATATGCTCTTTGGCAATATATAATTTGCAATGCCAAAGTCTTTCAATTTGCATAATTCAGTATTTGTAAAATGTTAAAAATTCCGTGAATTTTGCTTTTCAATTTGTTTTAAATATTAAGAGTATATTCATATAGAGGTTTATTATATTGGTTATTTTATTTTATATTATATCATAAATAACTTGTTTTTTAATTATACATTGCGGTTTGTTTATGTTGTACATTGTTTTTTATTTTTTATGACATACATGGATTTACGAACCTGACTTTACTTGATTCTAAATTCTTTAAAAAATATATGAATTTTTTATCCTAAAAGCGGCACCTATTTTGACATTTTTGCGACCTAAATATGGATTTTTCTAACCTAAAATAAGCATCTATTTTAAGGTTTTTATAACCTAAATATCCGCTCTGTAGTCATGACAAATTTTTCATTTCAAATAATTTTTACTGTTTTATTGTGCCCTGTGAGGTGTTTTTAATTTCTACCACATTGCCAAGTGTCGATCTTTAATTACATCATTCATTAGTTACACTTTTTACCGTGAGGTGTAAGATTATCGAGTTGAGTTAATTTTCTTTTCCACTGATTTATATTTTGGGCTAACTTATTTAGCTTGCTGCATTTTATATTTCTCTCCCAGCAGAACTCAAATTTGCAGATGACAGTAATAGTAGCAGAATAAGAAAAGAATCTATAACATAACCTAAATAAAACAAATGAAGAATTGAACGAAATAAATATGAACATAAATGTACACAAAACTAAAACTATGATAATAGCAACATATAAAAAAACACATCACCTTAAATGGGCAACACATAAAAACAGTAAAAAGTTTTAAGTATCGAGAAAAGATAATTGAAGAAAATGATAGGCGAAATAGAGGAATGAAAGAATAGAAAAAGTTGGAAAAAGAACGCTGAAAACAAGTACAGCAATAACACGATTAATGTTTCCTTGTGTGGCGATATATTTTGTTAATTTGCAAAATTCTCGATCATTCCTAAATGTACAAAATCAGTTTTTCTTTCTTCGGGTCTCATATTTATGTATAGTGGTGAAATCTAAAAAATACTCGTTTCAAAAAAAGTTTCTTCTTTAGAGTTAATGCAAGTACAACTCTGAAATTCGTTAGACTGACTAGATTATTTATGAACAGAAACATTTGAATATCAAGAATCACAAGCTGTGAAGCTCTTACAAATTGTAAATAATTATAACTAGTTCAGGGCCACTAAATACTGTCCATAGTGTCCATGTCTTCTATATACATAAATATAGTTTCTTATAATGTGCCTATGGAAAACGCAGAAACTATGATAAATAGTCATATTGTAATCTTTGACGTTACTATACTCACAGATTCAGTAATAAAATTACTAGGACGGTCTTGATTGTGAAAAAGAAAACAGTTTTACATGTTTCAAATTAAAAACACTGGAAGTTCTAAAATTTTTTAATTTCAAAAATAAAATTGAGCTGCGTAACCCGCCCACCAGTAACAGTAATTACGTAGTATAATTAATTTTTTTAAATAACTGAATTTTTCATTTTTTTATTAATTGTTTAATTTAGTTTGAATTTTTGAGGTATGACGTAAAGTTGTGTTTTCATATGTAAATCATAGCATCCCATGACACAGTTGAACGAATTAGCTGTCTGTTTACGATATACGATATGACATGGGGGTAGTACATTTTCCTATTTAAGGAAATTATAAGGATTTTGGCTAATAAATTTTGTCATAAGTTGAATTTAGAACACTAAATAAAGAAATCGATTAAATAGTATTAAATTGCCATTGTTCGACATTTTTCGGTGTCTATATGTATCATTATTTAAAAGTGTGAAATATAAAACGTACTATTAAAAAAGTAACTGTAAAAGCAAAAAGCTACTATAACGATGACGCTCATGCTCTTAACAGCCCCTGCGTGAAAAAAACCTTTTTGAGCTATACGTTATATAAATTCGAGCATTCAAGCTTGTATTCGATAGGCAGTGAGTTCGATCCTCACGCTCGGACATTGGTTTTATCTAACGCTTTCAGGACACCATACAAACACCTTCGGTAATGGTGGCTCTTACAGAAGAGCATTCCTCCCCTAATGACAATGGGTTAAGACTAGCCAATTAACAACGCCGCGGCGTAAGAGAGCTTATAAAGTATGCTCAAAAATTATTTTCATATAGTATGGCCATGGAATACCTCCTAATTTCTGAATACAACTACATTCATACTTAAATGTCAAACTTGACATTTGCTTTTTAAGTGAGTTATAGTTGCATTCATAAATTAGAAAGTATTCCATGGCCATACTAGAAGAAAATAATTTTTCATCATACTATAGAAGTACATATCGTGTATCTGGTATCTGTAACAGGCTCTTAGATTGCAATAACAGGAAGAAGAGACGATATTCCGAAGTTTACACGACCGAAAGAGATGCAAATTAGAGATCGAGAGTTCCATAGTGGAACTGATTAAGTCTTTTACATATGTACGGATAGATCTAACAGTAACAGAAATTGTGTCAAAGAAATGCGACTACTGAAGAAACAAATGTATGGCTATCGAGAATAAAATACAAGTCTATAAAAGTGTCGTTGGACCATATGCAGCCGCATCATAATATTGCCAGTTTTATAAATATTTAATTACCAACTGAAAGAGATAATTAAGAATATGATGTTACGTAACAAAGTCTGCGAAATGATCTGAATATGATGTCACAACAAATTATGTATATAACCAGTGACTAAACGGTGCTGTACCGCCCTTCAACAATAGGTGACCACAACACGGACTAGCTCAAAACTCTCGGCAATTTATGGTCCCATGTAAGGACTAGGTGACGGCTTTTCAGATTAATAAATAAAAAAAGTGGGCGCCACTTGCCAACAACGACAAAAACAGTCTAACTTGCAGTCAAATACATTTACTTACCGTATAGGGTCTCAGCTTGTAAAAAGCTGAACTAAAAAAACCGAAGTTTCAATAAAGAAAAATACCAGAAGTCAAATCAATCACCGAAGATTTAATTAGGCAACAACTAAGCGCGAATAAAAATAAGCGGAACTGCCAAGCGCTATATTTCAATATAAAAACCAAGACGCGTGTTAAAAAATACTATAAAGAGGACAATAACAATCACTAAGTGAGTTATTCCAAGCCATGCAAAAATTTAAAGGATATATTAACGTATCAAAGTTAAGCCAAACTCATTAAATGCAAAAAATATGAATCACAACAACAGTTTAAAATTACATTAACTTGGGTTCCTTATATTCAATATAATAAAGATATAAAATGTATTCGAGGTTTATTGAGTTCTAACGACGGCAATAGAAAAGTTTAATCTGAATAAAAATTGTTATTTAATACTACACGATTTACAGATAACATGCGCGAATAAATAATTCTTCGGCCGTGGGAAATAGACAAGCAAATAAGGAATAGATTTAAATATTCGCCTGAAACTGAAAATAGACCCTCAATTAAGGGAGTTGTCAAGTACTCCAGAAAAACTATGGCCTATTACATAACTCGCGAACACCACGCTTATCTAAATGCCTTGAAATAATAAAGCGCATTGATAATTATGTAATTTTTAACGCATTTTCAATAAAAATAAAAGTCGCCGAGCGTTATATAAATGAAAATAGAAAACCTGTTTACTACCTTAACAAATCAATAAATCAAGGGATATCGAACAGCAACGAAACCACGACATGCCAAAGCCTTGCCTTGACACCGAACGTCCATCTCGTTTGGGACGTCTGGAAGAAGTGTAAAAACTTACGAAAGATCCGAAAGAACCCGCGATACTTTGCAGCTGCACGCTCAAGGAAGGGAATACCAGTATGATATTTTCAAAATCAACCAAAAATCTTGCCTAAAATGAGAAAATACAAGCCTGATCCAAATAGGGGCATATAAAGTGGCCTATAAGCAAGGCAACATATTCACCAAAACAGATATTTAAAAAGGCAACTGTACAAACGAATTTGGGCCGTTACAGTGCTTTTTTCACTTGCGAGTTTTTGAGCACTCCCTAACGGCCATGCTCTAAACGACCCACGCCTGAAAAATCACCTTTCTAGCCACACGTTATATTAATAGTAATTTATTATACAAGACGATAAAGTTAAATTTTATCCACGAGTGAATCGTTTAACGTCGAGACGAAGTCGAGACGTTAATGATTCAAGAGTGGATAGAAATAACTTTATTGTAGTGTATAATACAATATTTTTTATATAGCAAAAACTTTAACAATTTCAAAAGAAAATGACAGTCAATCACATTTCAAAATGTCAGTAGCTAGATTGGGTTGCTACGATAATACGAAGCTGTCATATTTAATTTAAACAAAAGTTAGAAAATTAAATTGCTTTATCTATCCTTGATGTTAAAGTGCTACTCTATCTATCCTTGCTGTTAAAGTAAAACTTGACCTTTTGTTTTGAGTTGATAAAAGCACACTTTAACATGTGCTATAGAAAAAATTCTATTTTGTCGACGTCAATTTTAAAATTGTTAAGTCTAAAAGTGGCAGTAATTAAATTATCATCTTTATTTAAAAAGAAAATAAATAAAAAATTTAAAAACAAATAATAGTTGACATTTTAAACATAAAAATGATATGAATTGTTATAAATATTACTATTTGTTTTATTAATATATAAACTTTTTTAGGAAAAACAAGAATAATTACCGAAAAGTGCAAAAAGAACACAACCAGACCGAAAGGAATTGAAGAGGCGCAATTTAAATACTTTATGTTTACTAATACATTATTTGTTGTTTATACCTGTGATATCGAATATAAGTATAAACACGTCCATAACAACTAGGGCATTACGAGAGGGCATCATAATTCATAACGCCCAATCAAGTTAACGTAAAATTTCTGACCAACCACGTATCTCGGTGCGTCGATGCGTTTACAGCAATAGTTGATCGTCCAATATAAGCTTTCTACTCCATTACTTAGGTTATTAAGAAACATTAGTAGGACATAACATTTTGTGTGAAGCACGTGCATTACTTAATGTTTATACCATTGCGCGACTTACAAACCCCCGAGCGAAAATAAATAAATTCATAATGCGCTTGGTACATAAATAACTATTTTATTTTATTTTGTAACTATAATCTTCCTTATTGGCCCTCGATAGCGGAGTAATATGGCTTTTATGGATCGAAAGCTTATAAAGTTGCTAAGCAGTATAACAGACACCAACAATTTAATATATCAACACCAACAATCTACGTAGAACTGTACACCAAAAATTCACAGCGTCAGTATTACAACGATAACGTAATAGCCTGTGCTTAAAATACTGAAGTCTGAATTTTTTGCGAGACTTACAAACCCTCGGGTTTGTCGCCCTAGAGCGGAAATAAACATATTCATAATGCGCTTGGTAAATAATAACTATTTTATTTTATTTTGTAACCATACTCTTCTTTATTGGCCCTCGATAGCGGACGTAATATGGTTCGAGATCCCATAAAGTTGCTAAGCAGTACAACAAACACCAACAATCTAATATAGCAACACCAACAATCTATGTAGAACGACAGTACACCAAAAATTCACAGCGCCAGCACAACGATGACGTAATAACTTGTGGCCAAAATAGTGAATATTTAAATTTTGTCCACTTTGAGAACCAAAATAAAATAAAATAAAACGTTGTATGTACCACGTGCATAATCAAGATTATAGCCCTCCGGAAATTTAAAACTCTCCGTTTTACATTGTGCTTTATACATTCTCCCGTGCTATAATCTATTGATCATGCCCTTAATACATAAATAACTAAAAAACTGTCTAAATTAAATAATATTTAGTTTTGCAAAATGTTCTAAAATTGTTTCATACATTTTTTCTAGTAAATCAATTCTTAAAAAAATAACATGCAGGAGTATATTAACTTGCTATATTTTGCCTTTTAGTACTTATACAATTCCTTAATTATTGACAGCATATTTATTTAGAAGGGAAACATGACCAACTACTGTCGATTTTTGTAGAGTTCTAAAATGTTGCTGGAACACATTTCGATCGGTAAACGTAATGTTATAGAAAATAAAATTTGTGTGCCACATAATATTAAAATAATAGTCTCGCGTGCAAAAGCGGCCGAGTTTCGGTTTGCGATTGCACGGCGAAATGTGACCCTATTGGCCCACTGCTTAGGTATCAAAAAATCTGGAATTTGCTGAAAATTTCATATATCCCGCTGCTGGTGCGGCAATCAATATCCAGTTTTACCTTCTCAAGGGATTGCGTCAACCCTGACAGTGAGTACGGCGTCGGCGTCGCGACGAACGCGCGTGCTGTACACGATGCCGCGGTGACAAACAACACATGGCTTTTTAAATTTGCTTATAGCTATGCACACCAGCGAAGATGACGTCCTGCGCCAGCGGCTGCAAGAGCCCCAGCACCAGGTGAAGGAGCGCCTCCTGGTGCGCGCCAAGAGCGAGGACCTCCTCCACTGGAGGGACATGCCAAAGCACCTGCAGTTCAACCCCTACATCTTCACTGGATATCGGCCTCTCTTGTCCGTCTGGGGGTGCTTAAACAGCCTATTTTATCTTCACAATGAAACTATCAACATCCTTACTCACGGTAAGGAGTAGATTCTTGCAACATTGCCAACCTAGTTTAAGTGTTCCTTAGTAGATTGTCCCAGTTTCGCGAGTTGTTGCATATGCAGTGCAGCTTTCAGTTTTCATAGAAAAACATTGGCGAAGTATTTATGTAAAAACATATTAACTACCTAATCATAATTACAAAATCCGACAATATGGAAACACTGTTTTTGTTAATTCTTGCAACGTGTTTGAATTATATTTTCCACAGAAAATAGGAAATGATATTTCGATAATTATTTAATAATAAGATTAGCTTTATTTGACATTTTTGATGTGTTAAAATTCGAAAATATTCGATTTTGCTCATATCTATTAGAATATTTTATATATAAAATATTATGTAATCTATGGCTAGCTATTCATAGAACCAAATATCCTTTAACAAAACTTCTAAATTAATTTATCGATAAAACAGGAAAAACTACGATATGAAAACTATGTAATGTAGGACACAGAAGTGCTAGGGTTTCTTATGGTGTAATGCTAGTATTTGCACAGGTTAGTAACTTATTATAATTTCCAACGGAAAGGCGATTTGAGATAATTTATAAAATTTGCATTTTAAATGTCAAAGTTTTCACGCGACATTAAAACATTTCAAATAATTTCTTTTTGCTGAATGCACTTGATATTGCTGGTATTTATGGGGCATAATATTTATTCAATAATTAAGATGGTTAAGTAATATACGACCAATCAAGATCTTTTATTTCAAAAACCACTTTTCTTTAACTGTCTGTGATGCCATTTTGAATAAAGTTAACACTAATATTAATAGACTAAAATAATAATTTTCTAGTAATGCTATTTGTGATCAAAAGCAGACAATCTAAGATTATCAAAATTACATGACGCTTGTTGCTATAATGCTTTATTACAACAGTTATATATTACTTAAGTGAAGTAAACCATAAGAAACAGATGTTTAAATTCCTTGACAACGCAAGAGAAGTGCAATTCGTAATTAAATCATTTGGAGTTTGACCCCCCAACCCCTTAAAGCATTTTATTAAACCACAATTTAGTTTTGAAACATTACACTAGACAAAGCATAATTTAGGTAGGTAGTCTAAAATGTGTAAAATGTTGGTATTACGATACACACACTATTATACCAAGGATTCAGTACATTTCCAAAACTGATTAATTGACGCCAAACCTCGTGAACCCAAAACTTTTCAAAAATCAGTAAAGCTTTTGAATGTATTTCCAAGAAAGACATTTCAGAATTTTTTTAAATACATACTAGTTTGGGGTTTGGAGTTAATATACGTTTAGGTCTATTTTCTTTTATGGTTCATAATTTTAAATTATTTTGTTTCTCTTAAGTGTTTCACCTGAATTAAAGTGTTTGACACATTGAGCGTCAATTGTGTGTGTTGTTTCTTATTTCGTTTATAAAACTCTTGCAATGACAATTTTAATCAAGAGCCACATAATATTTTAAAGATGTATGATCGTTGAATAGATTTTTGCCACTATATAGTAGATGAAACTATTGAATAATTTAAAGCGAAGAATATAAAGTTACCAACCATCTCATGCTACAGTAAGCTCATGTGATTGGTTTGAATTGACGAAAACAACACTTTATATGTTTTATTTTATTGGGTGGACCACACATTTACGAAGAAAATTCTCTTCACATAGTTATTTAAATTATTTAAAAAAATATTTTTAAATTACTTAGACAATGTTACTTTGCCGAACGATTAATAATTTAAACAACATTTAACATTGTATTGTTGCCTTGGAAGGTTTTTACCAAATGTAATTATTTTGTTAAGTATTTTAGAAATAATCTAAGTGGGTTAAGTAGAATTTCTTCTTAGAATATTGACCCGCAGTGTTAGTACTAAATTGTGTAAATCTACCCTAATTTAGCCGACATCGTATTTCTTAAGCCAAACCAAGCATATACTCGAAACACGGGCACCCTGTATATTACATTATTATTTAAAAGTGTTATATCATGAGCGAAAATACAATTAAATTCATGATACTTTTCGAATAAAGGGAAATAAGGAACAAATAGTATAAAAAAAATGAAAAGTAATACATCAATTCTGTATATAATTAAATGTCTGCAGATATTGACCAAAAATGAGTTAAACCCTTTAATTAAAAGTTTGGCTAAACAAAATCAGCCACCAAAATCACGCTGCAAATGCATTCAATAAATAAGATAAGAAGGTTGAAATAGTTATTTGTAAAGGGTGTTTTTTTTAGAGTGGGAGAACTTTAAATTGAAATAAAATGCAGAAAGATGTTTTTAATATCCATGAAATTGGCTTTATTTGAAAGATAATTTTATGGCATTTATGTTTGAATATGATTTTGGGCATGTGACCACCGCGGCTGGCGTGTACATGACCTAATCTGGAGGTCCAATTTTCACACACTCTTCGCAGTAAATCAGGCTGTATTTCGGCAATAACGCGTAGAATGTTGGCTTCCAAGTGCTCAATTGTTTCCGGTTTATCGACGTAGACATGCGACTTTACATATCCTCAAAGAAAATAATCTAACGGCGTCAAATTGCACGAAAGAGGTGGCCAATTAACAGATCCACAAAATGGATCCACGAAATGGATCTGTTAACTGGCCACCTCTTTCGTGCGATTTGACGCCGTTAGATAATTTTCTTTGAGGATATGTAAAGTCGCATGTCTACGTCGATAAACCGGAAACAATTGAGGACTTGGAAGCCAACATTCGACGCGTTATTGCCGAAATACAGCTTGATTTATTGCGGAGAGTGTGTGAAAATTGGACCTCCAGATTACGTCATGTACACGCCAGCCGCGACGGTCACATGCCCGAAATCATATTCAAACATAAATGTCATAACATTTTTCTGTGTTTTATTTCAATTTAAAGTTCTCCCACTCTAAAAAAACACCCTTTATAATAAGCATAGAAAGTAGAATTTGCTGCACCGAGTAATCGTTTGTAAATCTACCGTAGGAAGGGTTGCAAAAGCACGAGTTTAATTAAAAAGTTTTAAAACTGTTTAGGGTCCAATCTAGTTGCCATGAATAAGCTGGTTTTGTCAAAAATTATTAACTGTCACTTTGATAAAGCGTTTAAGGACGAACAGAAAGTGTTTTACTTTCTGTGCCTCGATTTCAAACGAAGCACAGAAAGTGTTTACAGCAGCATTTCCATAGCAACGATCTTTAAATGAATGAAATGTAACATTTTCTATGTCTCAAAATGTTATGAAAAAGCCGACTTTCTATTAGCGAGTAGGAAATAGTATATTACATACCGAGGTGGAAAGTGTTTCATTCCTGTCGAGAGATTAAGTAGTTAACCGAGACGCGTAGCGTCGCATTCAACTTTATCTCGAGACAGGAATGAAACTTTTTACCGTGCTATGTATACTATTTTATTCGCAACCACTTTATTCTAAACAATAATTGGAATAGTATATTATACATCAAGGTAGCGAAGCGGAGTATTATAACCTGAGCGCATATTAGATACTGAGCGCGCAGCGCGAAGTATCTATAGCGCGAAGGTTATAAGACGATTCGCTACCGTGGTGTATATACTATTTTGTGCACTACCAAACGACTTAATACCTAAATTCCCAACAAATTTCGAAAATATTTGAACTGTCAACCTGACAATACAGCTCTTTAAAATGTCAAAATTAAAATAGTCATATTTGGTAACTTAGCAATTTATTAGTTACCACGGTGAAAATTGTTGATTTTACTTTCTCTCCCGTGGTGGAGAAAATCAACTTCACGACCTAAAGATAGGCCAATAACGGTGCGTTCTGAGACTAGTAGTGCAAAATAGTATATTATATATGTCGCAGTCGGATTCCAAAAACCGTCAGTTTGCAAACTGACTAGTCAGTTTGCAAACTGCCCGACGTTTTCTAAAACGCTTTTAAAATACAGATCGTTTTACAATCGGACTGAAATTTCCAGTCAGTTTGTAAACGGCGGAATACGCATCCGCCGCATTGTCAAATCTTCTAAACTGAGTGTCAAGTGTTTACCGCTTATTTGAATGGTCAGCTGTGTCTGCATTGGTAAGCAGCGGCATTAATGCAAATTTATTTGTTACTACTCGTATATACCGAGTTATATACTGTCTTATATTGATACATGAATATGGAAACAACCGTCGAAGGGCCTACAAAACCTAACACACCTCAACCTGTAGACAAGGATATTTTTTATCGAGAACTCGAGAATTATTATTCCGGTAAGTACCATAACCTATAAAAGGTACCTATTTTACTTGTGATAGTGTCTAGAGAGCCGTCTAGACGGTTCTTTTAAATATTTACGAACATTAAAGTAATGTAACCAATTTAATTAAAGAACGATGTTTCGCCACGAACTGATGTGAAAGTTACCATGCGAACGTGGTACGCAAGAAATACAACTAGACGGTTCTTCGTAAAAATTTAAAAGAGCTGTTTACTTTACTTGTATCATAACGTAACTGTAATTTAAAATAATAGTATCTTATTATATGAGCGATTATGACAGCCATTATTCACGAAGATGACATTTAAGCCACAAGCCGAAGGCGCGTGGCGCAAGTCATCTGAGTGAATAATGGCCATAATCGCGAATGTAATACGATACTTTATCTACTCCTATGCAATAGGAGTTTTGTCTTCATATTTCCGAATTATGACATTTGTGACAACTGTCAACTGCAAAAGTCATTTGATAATAAGAATGAATTTTGTGATTAGCTACAACCTATTGAATAATGAAAATAGAATTTTAATGAATTTTGTGATTGGCTACAGCCTATTGAATAATGAAAATAGAGATTTATGATTGGCTGCAAACCGTGAATTATGAATTCATAATTTACTACTGCAAAATTATGACTGTTATTATTATTCATAATGTCCTTATAATGTGAATATAATTTAATAGGAGTAGATAAACCAAATTAATTAAAATAACTATTCGTGCTTCAATATATATTTCGACAGAACACGTCTGTCATCATCAGGATTTAAATAATGAATAAACTTAATTGAAATAGGAATAATTATATTATTAATTAATTTGTTATTGTTAATTTGTTATATTTTAAAGTTTAAACATGAATTTTGATCGTGTTAGGGTTATTGATATTGAAAATTTAAAAAAGTAACTTGCATTTGTTAATAGCTAATTTGTTGTCATGCCGATTATTAAAACTTATTTAACAATGTAGGTAAGTAATTGTAGAATGAATTTTTAGGTAAAAAGACGAAAAAGCCATGGTCATCTGAAAAAATAAATGATGTCATAAACATTTTAATGGAAGGGCGGATTGCAACTAATAGAAAAACTAATGAACAATATTATTATGGCAGTTTATATGACATCGTTGAAATAAGTGGCATAAAAAAAATTATAAAACAAAGGAAACATGATGATGATCCAATAATTTTTGTTATTCCGGTAGAAGATTTTTATGGGAAACTGTTGGAGTGTCACATATCCACGGGCCATGGAGGTAGAGATAAAATGACGGCGTACTTAAAATCTAAATTCTACATTCCTCGGGCTGTTGTGGACGTATTTGTGAAATGTTGTAAACGCTGTGCGGAAAAGAAAGGCCAGATAAAGAAAGGAATTGTAGTCAAACCTATTTTAACTAAGGGATGGAACCATCGTGGTCAGGTCGACTTGATCGATTTTCAATCAACACCTGATGGTGAATATAAGTGGTTACTTAATTATCAGGATCACCTGACCAAATTTCTGCACTTACGGCCTCTTAAATCGAAACGCGCAGAGGATGTGGCAGCTGAATTATTAAAAATATTTCTAGAATTCGGTGCACCCAAAATATTACAAAGCGACAATGGTCGCGAGTTTGTAAACGTAATTATTAGAGAAATGGCGTCTAATTGGCCAGCTTGTAAAATTATAAATGGTCGCCCTCGGCATCCACAAAGTCAAGGAAGCATAGAGAGAAGTAACCAAGATGTAGAAACCATGTTACGATCTTGGCTTCAAGATAATGATACCCAAAACTGGTCGCTTGGTTGCTATTACGTACAATGGCATAAAAATTCATCTTTTCATAGAACAATCGGAAGATCGCCATACAAAGCTCTCTTTGGGGTTGATTTTCAAGTTGGACTTAATTCCACAGATTTGCCATCTGAAATTTTTAAAAATATTACAACTGAGGAAGAATTAGAAGATGTGTTGCTTCTTGAAGCCAATAGCAATCAAGCTAATGAGGAGGAAATAGCCGACCAAAACGATGCTAATGAAACTGCTGAAAATTCGATGTCTGGCACTAAAAACATTAACCCACCTAAAGATTCTATTTATGTGGACGAGGATATTGAGAATATTGACATTGCTAATATTCCAGTAGAAATACTTAGCTGCACAGAGTGTACGATAAATAAAAAGTGTAGGCTATGTTCCCAAGAAAAAATCATTCATTTGGAAAGATTGAATTCCTGTAATGGACAGAAAAGAGCAGCAGAAAAAATGCTGCAGGTTACAAAGAAAAAACTAAAAGATATAAGTGTAGGGGATCATGTCTCCGTAAACGTTCCCAAAGTTGATCGTAGCCCTCTTGATCCCAAAAATATTTTGGCCATGGTTATTGATCACAAAAATGGTGTGTACCAAATAGGTACTGAAAAGGGCATTTTAAACCGATGGTTTTCGAGGGATGAAATAATCCCAAACACAGCACTTAATTCGACAGAATTTAATGTTGCGTCAGACAATATTATAACATTAAGGGAAGCAGTGTCCAATTCATCTAAGTTCGGCGGCCAAGGTTTTAAAAAATGTGCTTGCCGGCCAAACAAAAATCAATGCAATACAAAGAAATGCTTTTGTTTTAAAGCATTTCAAAAATGCAATAGCAGGTGCCATTTAAGCGGGCCTTGCTGCAATAAGTAAAGAACTTCTTGTAATTAAATTTTGTGTTTTCTAAAAAGAAATTTATTTTATTTATTTTTATAACTGTTATTCGTTTAATGCATCTATAACAATATCTATTTGTTAACATTTTTTTAAAAGAATTTTATTTTATTTGTTTTTTTGTTATACTTACCTGTTATTTTTTTTAATGTATAATACCTAAATGATAAAAAATATAATTTTATAAATGTGTTTTTCTTCAGGGTATATTTTATAATGGATAAAGTGGATAATGTAAAATAAAACAGTATTGTTTTATTTGTTTTAGAAACTGACTGAAATTATCTCGGCAGATTCTAAAATAATGATAGTTCATAGTACAGCTATATCAATAGCTAAATAGTTGACAATCCGTCGGAGGCATGGTTCGCGGTTTACAAACTGACTGAAAATTTCAGTCCGATTGTAAAACGATCTGTTTTTTAAAAGCGTTTTAGAAAACGTCGGGCAGTTTACAAACTGACTAGTCAGTTTGCAAACTAAGGGTTTTTGGAATCCGACTGCGACATATATACATCAAGGTAGCGAAGCGCAGTATTATAACCTGAGCATATATTAGATACTGAGCGCTCAGCGCGAAGTATCTAGAGCGCGCAGCGCGAAGTATCTAGAGCGCGAAGGTTATAAGACGATTCGCTACCGTGGTGTATATACTATTTTTTGCACTACCAAACGGCTTAATACTTAAATTCCCAACAAATTTCGAAAATATTTTAACTGTCAACCTGACAATACAGCTCTTTAAAACGTCAAAATTAAAATAGTCATATTTGGTAACTTAGCAATTTATTAGTTACCACGGTGAAAATTGTTTATTTTACTTTCTCTCCCGTGGTGGAGAAAATCAACTTCACGACCTAAAGATAGGCCAATAACGGTGCTTTCTGAGACTAGTAGTGCAAAAAAATTATTATAGTTATTATGATACGACAGGTTGTGACGCGCATGAATGGATGAACGAGATTCCCAGTGTCCCTACCTACACAGTGGTCGGCAATTGATTCATTTCCAACCTCTGCGACGGCAATCACTTTTCCGACCGGTTGGACAGTTACAAGTTGGGAATAGCTCATTTTCTAACTTTTTAAAAGTCAGTAATGATCTTATTACATATATGGTTGTGAATAAAATAATTTTCTAAATGCAGTTGCTATTATTACACACTCATTTATTTTTAATAATGACAAGAATTCTATTAATAATCTAAAACTGATCAGAATTTTAGTGTTAATGAAATTAAAATATTTAATTAATACTTTGTTATTATACAGGATGTAGCCTAAGTACGTTGAAATATTTCATATCATAATCTCCGCCACTGATTAATTGTAGAGCTTGATAATATTATGTTTTCAAGGGGTCCTATCCAAGTGTACTGTGTACCAAATTTGGTTTAAATAGCTGCACAAATAAGCAAATTATAAAAAAACAAAATATTTTATAGACAGCGAAGTATATTTTGACACTTGTTTATATAATTTTTTTTCTTAAAATTGTCTAAGGATGGTCACCCTGAAATATTTCGACTTAAGTTACACCTTGAATTCAGTTAGTATTTGTTGTGAAGAGATTGGTGTCAAGCAAGTAGGCCTTCTTAAGCCCTTTTTGCCAACCCCGTGGACAAGGTCTAGGTATGCAGAGTACCAGGTACCTTAGTCCTATTTAGAATTTTGCCGAGACTAAAGAGTTTCGACCTTAGGGATCTTTTACATGCTACGCATCGTAGTAATATGAAACCCACGGTTTTACATCACTTTCGAATGAGGGCATTCTGTAGAGGTTTTTATCCGCATTTTTGTTTAATTTTTAAAAACCTCACCGGAATCCGGGATCGAACTTTCGACCCTTAGATCAGTAGCCAGAATGCTTAACCACTGACCTATGAAGCCCAGCTGCATGTATACATACGAGTGGTCGAAAAAAAAATCTACTTAGTTTTGCCTTCATTTATTACTAATCTTAAAAGTTGGGCTGCTTTATTTAATCTAATGATTAATCTCATCTTTGCTTCGTGTTATTATCGTTGTATCATTTGCGAAGGGCACACAATTACACATTGATGTCTGTGATGATTATAACCTCAAATTTGATTCCTGGCAGAAGCTTCGAATATTTATTTGCTTAATCCTACTGTTGAAACGTGTTGTTTCTTACTTGAATACAGAAAGAGAATGCGTTTGTTTTGCTCACTCACGTTGTTTGTCATGACAACGTAGGCGAAAGCAGTGAGGTAAAAACTTTTTTCCTGAAAGCGTCAAGAAAGCGAGTCATGTCAAGACTCAGTTTGATCTTGAAAATGTCACTTTGCAGGACTAGTTACTTTTAAGATTTTTGCAAGACTAGTAATTTTTACTCTAGTTTACCTAGGTGACCGGTCGCCTTCACCGTGCGCCTTGATGCGATAGAATTTTATTTTTAAATTTTTAAAGAGCGATTTCAGAAAAAAAATGTAATACATTACACAGCATGAAAGTGTTTATGCTTAACTCGGAGGCTTTAAAGAAGTACTCGGGCGCTTTCCCTCCTCGTATTCTTCAACAAGCCTCTTTATCTGTAAAGTATTACTTTCATGCCTTGTAATGTAATATAAATTAGTCTGTGTCAAAACTGACGCAAAACCTAACCTGCTAACATCGAATTTGACATAGACTTACAGTGTCACCAGTGTCAGTTATCAGCCATATGATTTAATGCACGACATGACTTCATCAGTTCCAAAGCCGACTAGACCACAAATTCTAATGAACACTTTTTACTATTACTCATTTCCTCACTCCCAAAATATGTCAAATTCGAGATTTGCAGGTTAAGATTTGCGTCAGTCTGTGCCAAATAACAAACAAAACCTAACCTACCAACCTCGAATTTGATATAAACTGACAATACACTTCAGTACTGCTAAACAAAACGCTATACAGCACTCTTGAGAAACTGAATCACTTACTTGTTTGTTTTTCTACACTCGGCTTCGACTCGTGTATAAAATTGATAAATTCATGAATGAAAATCGTAGTTTCTCCACTCGTACATTAATATACTATTGTACAACTAGTGATGAAAGCGATATTTTTTTATCAGCCTGGAGGTTGTGCACGATGGCAAAGCCTGAGTGTATGAATCAAACAAGTAAAAGAATATTTTCATACTTGTTGTATACGTAATTTTTTTGCATAATGATATTTTATAACTCGAAATTTGGTCGAAAAGGACTTCAGAATTTACAACTGTCAAATTGACAATTCGCAGTTTCAGTTAAAATAAGAGTCACTTTCTTAACGATTTTTCGTTTAAAAAAGGCAACTTTTATCACTATGCAAAAAATACAATTGACAATATTTTGAAGTTTTTTGACGTTCAATATTTTTCTGAATGAAGCTGCAACGTGACCTTTTTGTTTTATAAATATCGTAAGTCACTTGAAGAGACATTTTTTTCGATTACTCTTTACATAAATATTTCTTTCTGCACTACCTACATCGAAAGCCCAACTTTATTCTCCCAAAAATGGACTAAAATGTTGTAAAGTAAAATAAACAATTTTCATCGTAGTAACTAATACACTGATAAGTTACTATAGATGTTTTGTTACCATTAGAAACTTTTGCAAAAATTCGCCTATATATTCTCAAGATTTAGGTACCATTTAATTCCACGTGTGATTATTACTTCACCCTGGAAATTAAATAACCCACTTTAGTCCCTTCGTACATATTGTACATAGTATTGCAAATCATAACAATTTCAGCAAAAATGAGTGAAAAAAATATTTTTCGTATTTTCTATTAAGCAGTTTAGGCTTTTTGAACAAAATGTAGTAGCGATTATATATTACACTTGATTTTAAAATGTAGCGAACAATTGCTACAATATTGCTTTGGTATTATCTTACTTAAAAAGGAAAAGTAAGTTGTCAGAGTACACATAACTTTCCTACAAGTTTAAGATTATTTGCTGACTATTTCGACCACTGCACAAATCATTAAAACCAGCTAGACCCTGAGCACACAGTTTCATCGAAGTTTGCTCCAGTTTTAGTCTAGTTTTAGCACTTCACCCAGAATTCACTTCTTTGTGGATCGCATGTTTACTGTGTGTAATGTTTAGCGAAAGTTGGAAGGTAAATTCCTGCCGGCAAATTTATTGGATGGGAGAAAGCGTCGTTTTGAAGCTTCGGATTTAGAAATACCTATATATTTTAATCGAGTAAGTTAGCACGATTTTGGTTAAGATGATAAAACATTTATTAGTTATTTAAGGAATTATTTAAATATATTAAGTTTTGGTGTACCTACACTAAATTTAAAAATCTACAGTAAAGTATTTATGCTCGTTTCTTTGGTGTCAGAGAGGCCATTTAAATAATTGAAATGTAAATGAAAATGTTATTGATCGGCTGTAAACGTGTAATTTATATTATTGGTATAATGAATGCTAGCCGTAGCGGATAAATGTTAATTGTACATTGTTAAGCTTATCATTAACATGCCGAGTTTCTAAATGTCACCATAGGAAAATAGTATAACAGGTAATATAATTTCATTTCATAGAAGATGGTTTTCATAATATGTGTACATTTTTTAAAGCAACTTTCATATAAACCTCTTACAGTGTTATGAACAATGTTTATTATAAATGGAACAGTCAAATAAAACAAATGAAGTAACATACAAAACAGCTGTGACGGTATTAAGTCATTTTATTTTATAGCTATATGACAACGCATTTTAATTTTAAAAATTTTAATGCGTATCACTGCGTTATCGTAACGTACGTGGGTGCCTACGCTTCGAAATTATTTAACACTTGATTTCCACTCCATAGTTGCGATAAACGAAATTCGCTATATAAATAATGGGCCGAAAATCGAAGGATATCTGATTTTACAAGTTGGGCTGGTAAATAACTGCTTTCATGCTCGCTTTTGCTTCCCTTTGAGTGGAATTTTCATTTATTTTCGTTCATTATCTTCATGGAAAATCATTTTCTTCGTTAGCTCTAAATTTAGGAAAACAATCAGTTATTAAATTCCTTCTGTGGTCAAGCTACAATCGCGGCCAAAAAAAACGGGACACTTTTTTTGACGTAATTTTCAAAATGAGAAAATAATGGCTGACACTGGCAATTCTAATTAATAAATGTCATTAAAAGTCATTGTTTAGATCTGAATAATGACTATTGATGACATTTATTAATTAGAATTGTCAGTGTCAGCCATTATTTTCGCATTTTGGGAGTTAGGTCAAAAAAACTGTCCCGTTTTTTGTGGCCGCAACTGTATAATTAATTTTTTTGGTGTTTTGTGTTTTGTTTGCTGGTGCAAGCATTTACGTAATTTAGGATTGGCTACATTGCACTAGTCCGAGGCGATTTCGTTCAAACTTGATCTGCCCATGCAAAACAAATTATGAGGTATGGTACAAGAATGACTGGTGTTATAAAATGGCCATTTTATAGTTTAAACGAAAGAAAAGATGTCAGTGGTAAAAAATAAAATTTTTCCTTGAGATTTTATCTGTTTATTTTTATCACGTGTATCCATGGCAACCACCAAATTTGTTGTTTTAATCAAGAAGATATTTCAAAGACGTCATTTAGACTGTCATTGTGCGTCAGCATTAATGTCATGTTCATTGAGTACCGATATTTGCGGAATAGTCCACAAAATGTATTTCGGGATCATGATTTGTTGTTTTTCTGGCAACGTCCCTCGACAAACATTCGTAAAAAAATATCGTAGAAACCATTTGCCCTTAATACATTTTACCGATTTGTTTTCAAACATGAAATTGAAAAATAGAATAGCAATTATGAATAAAAATATATGCAACGTTCTATACGTTTTTTTTGGAACGACCTCGACAAAAACATAACTAAAAAATTGCATTGCTCACAATTTTCTTGAATGTGGTTATTTAATTTATATTTATATTTGCTAGCTTTATTTTATTTAAAAATGTTAGTTTATATTTGGTTTAAAAAAATAATACAAAGCTTTACTTGTTTTTAAACAACAAAGTCTACTTGCAAATAACAATATATCCTATATGATAGCAAACAATTACGAATTCTTGAAAGTATAAGACCACTTATCTGAATTTAATGACCCAAAATAATTCAACTTATTTGTATTAGCCTAACCATACCAGGCATTAAAATTATGTTTTCCCGCTGCTGATCATGTAAGTCAGTGATACAGCCTTAGTAACAAAATGTGTAAGTCGGTGATTATATTTGTTTGCTGCTTTTTCTTGACAACGGAACTTAATATTATTTTTCGCCTACCATATACGAAAATGAATCATATTGACCCTAAAAATGTGACCGAAAGTAATGTTTATCGTCCCTTGGGCCGCTAAACTTATAATAACACGATTTTGAAGTTTTTCACAATCTAGACACCTTTGACTGTCATTTGCGTGCTTTGATGTTTCACATAATTTTTCATTAAATGTCAGTTTAAATCAAAGTTTGGAATCAAAACAGACAATAAAAGTGTAAAATAACAGTAAGTTCTGAATAATTGTAATTCAGTGAGTAAGTGAAAATGAATGGCAATCCAGACAATGACGAAGACGAATACTCCACCGGACTTGCAAGAGGAAGCTAGCAAAATTTCTCTGAATTTGTTACCTACAAAGTCAAGAGAACGGTAAGAAAACTACTATGAATTATTCAATAACTGGAAAACGAACAAAAAAGCAAAATACTTACCAGAAAATGTATTACTTGCTTATCTATCGGAAAGATCAAAGATTGTAAATGCAGGTACACTATGGTCTGAATTTTCAATGTTGAAAAGCACTTTTAAAGTCAAGGAAAATATAAATTTTGATAATTTTCATAAAGTTCGAGCATTTTTGAAACAAAATTCTGTTTTAGACTTTTTGGGCAGGTAGCCCAAAAAGTCTAAAACTTTGACTCAAGAACAATGCATTCAATTTTTTAAGGAAGCAGATGATTCAGAATATGTTATGATAAAGGTAAACAAATAAATTAAGATAAATTAATTTTATTTTTTATTAACATTGCATTGTAGGTTTCTCTTATTATGGGACTATACGGAGCTTGTCGTCGAAATGAGTTGTTGAATATGAAACTTGACCACATAGATAATAGAGGAGATGTATTGATTGTTACAGTTCCAGAAACAAAATAGTATATTACATACCGAGGTGGGAAGTGTTTCATTACTGTCGAGAGATTAGGTAGTTTACCGAGACGCGTAGCGTCGAGGTTAACTTTATCTCGAGACAGGGAAGAAACTTTCCACCGTGGTATGTATACTATTTTATTTGCAATCATCTAATTTTAAAAATAACTACAATTAATTGAATTCTGAATAATAGATATCTTGATGTAGCTAATATTTTTGTTACCATGAAAACAACCCACTCAATGTATTGTTACCATGAAAACACCCCACTCTTCAGGTATGTAATAATTTTCGAGGTATGTAATAATTTCCTGGCTAGTTTCAAGTAATCATCTAGTTCCCAGCTGTTGTCATGTCAAGAAATTGACACATTGCAATGTGATTGCGAATAAAATAATATTACAAGAACGTTTACAGTCACAAACAAAACAGTGGATGGATTGAATCTACTTACAATATACAACAAATATGTTTCTCTTAGACCTACCCACACTCCACACAATCGCCCATTCATTTATTACAAAAACAATAAATGTACAGTACAACCGATCGGGAAAAATGTATTTAGCAAAATTCCAAGCAAAATAGCCACTTTTTTGAAACTATCTGAACCTAGTAGGTACAATCGTCCACAGAACTAATGTCACCCCGAACGCCAGCTTGGCTATTTCGATAGGCAACACATTTAACGTCACTTGACCGAATGTTTCCTAGAGGGTAGTACACACAAAGCGTGTCACCGGAAAGCAATTAGGCAGAGAGAAAGTAGACATTTTAGAAGCAAATCCTTCCTTTTAGTATTTCGGTGGTGAATCACACGGGGTTACAGTTTATTTGTATTAAGCAGATTTTATTTCACTGCTGTTGTTAATATTATTTGTTATTTATAAAATGTAGAAACAAGACATGAAGTCATTCTGGTTGAATATAAACTTTAACAGATATTGATTAATGAAATTGTTGAAGAGTTTAAAGATTTTCGTTTATTGTTAAACGTTTTAAGTGATTGAGGAATCACCATCGCTACCATCTTCCCGAAGTTTAATTTAAAATTAAAATAGTTTTTTCTACCGCTAAAGGCACAACACTGGAAACCTAGATTTGACAAACAAATATTTATCTTGTTTTCACAATTTGAAACACAATTTAGTAGAAACTTGAAAAATAAGAAATAATTTAAATTGTTCTACTTGAGGAACGTGAAAATTTTTGCGAAACTGAAAGATTAATTAAAAGGTTTTAAAATTTAAACATATACAGTGGAACTTCTATTTACGAAGTCCCCAAATTCAAGAAGAAAATCATTAAAAGGAAATTTCGTAAAACATAAAATCATTTAAAATAGCCTAATAAATGCAACTTCCGAAACGTCTTGTGATAAACACCCTAGACTGTGGAAAAAGTCCGATAAAACAAATCATAATAGACCACTGCCAAAAATTATATCATTCAGAGAACAACTGCAACTGGTTGTTTTCCAAACAGCATTTTACATATGTGACTGTGAGCAATTTATTCTATATTTTTATCTACTCTAGTGGGGTAACTAACTCATTACGTCACTAATTTGACACTATTTCCGTTAGGTAATGAAGCTCATTACACCACTCAGTTATGTAATGGTTTCATTACCTAACTGAAATAGTGTCAAATGAATGACGTAATGGCATTTGCCCACTAAAATATTTTTAAAAATGACAGATCTGACATTTCTCTTAATGCACTTTTCTTAATTTTAGGCAGTTGTAGATAAAAATTTGTACAATGCATGTGTGATAATGCATCATTAATATACTTGTGTACATACACAGGACATTGCTTCCGCCGTAGTTCTGCAACCCTACTAGCTAACTCTGGGAGTGATTTGCTTACACTTAAAAAACATGGAGGTTGGCGTTCTTCTGCAGTTGCAGAAGGATATATCGATGACTGCTTATCGAATAAGATTAATATTTCTCAAAAAATCTTGACAAACCAAGAACAGCAGCCTAGTACTAGCAAAAATAACAGAATTGAAGTGTTAAATATTTCCGACCAAATAAATGAAATACCAGTTAATCTAGATAATTCCAATGAACCCACTTCATCTATAGAAATAAGTCACCACGCTACTAGCACTTCGAACAATTACCAAATGCCTACAAATTCTGGTATTACTATACATAATTGTGCTCAAGGGATAATTAACACTAATTATTATAATAAATAAATTCGTAAATTGTTAGTACTTAAGTTTCTTATTAAATTCTGGTTGTATTTATAAAATCAAAGCTTTTTGTTATATGTTTTTCTATTTTTTTTAATGCTAGGCGAAAAACAGTTGTGTGTCACACATGCAGAAAATGCATTAGCAGCCCTTAGCTTTCAGCTGCCCTCGCTTCGCTTCGCTCGCTCATGCAGCTAATACCCGCGGGCTGCTAATGCTCGTTTTCTGCCCTTGTGACACAATGTACTATATTAAGTTCCTAGGATAATAAAATTAGCAGAGCAAGATGCAGATTTAGACGTTTTGTTTATAAATTGCAAGTGTTTAGGTGACATGTGACACTCACAGGTAACACGACTCACGAAAACTAATCCTGGTGACAGGTAACAAAAACCAAACGATTTTTAAAAAAATCTAGGAAAATTTCGATAAGCAGCGGGAAAAATATAATAAGATAACTCGGAATGTATCTTCTATTAACATTTTCGGCAGGCAACAAGCCGCTACTTCTTCTTGGCTTGTACTTGCCTACCTCAAATGTTAATAGGTCCTTACATTCCTTATTATGTACTTTGCATTCGTGAGGCGTTTGCAACCATAAGTACTGCGCTCCGTGTACATATCGAACTGTCAATAACCGCCTTTTCCCTATATTTTGAAATTTCTTTTTTTTTTGTTTAAAAAAGTGGCAAAGTCGATAAAATACTGTATGTAGCCTCGTTTAAAAGGCATTTTGTCGCACTTATTCTTTTAGGGCACTCCTTGCTTCGCTCGTCGTACTCTAAGCGCGAGCGTGCTACAAAATGCTTCTCTTAAAACTCGTATCATAATATACTATCATCTACTTTGATGTCACAATATAGTTATTATAACACCGAAAACAGTGCTACAATAGCGTCCATTATAGCACTGTTTTTGCATTGTTATTTTCATATGAAAAACATTCAAACATCCTACCTTGTTTCAGACAATTGACAGATGTCACACTTGTAAAATGTTAAAATTCAAAGTTTTTGACTACTTTTTTATGCAAAGTAGATAAAATAGTATATTATATTAGTTTAATAAGAGGTATTGTAGCACTCGTTCCATAGAAGCACTCCGCGCTACGCTCGTCGTGCCTCAAATTCACTCTTATTAAACTAGTATAATAATATACTATTATAATTTATTACTTTGGGTTATTTTGATGTTATGGTTATTAGACTTGTGTTTATTTATGTAGGTATTGATTAATTAAATACATCAAATTGAATACATTACACTTCACTACAATCTAGAGAAAGTTAAAAAAGAAAAAGAGTGCTTTATTGATAATACGAATTATTTTGAGATTTGAATCCAAAAAGTGAGTAGTTTAGAATACGAATTTCTTCATTTGCTTTACGAATCCGGATTGCAGATCTTTTCGTGCTAAGGTATTCGAATATCTCTCGGAGCCTAAAAAAAATTCGAATCTTAGATTCGAATACTGAGTGGTTTGAATCATACCCAGATCTGATTATTTCTATTCTGTTTTAACAATTTGACAAGGTGTGTTTGGTGCGGTTGTCACTGTTGTCAGTTACTTACAGTTCTTGAATGTTGACATATTCTTATCGGTTTCGTATTTTAGAAAAATATACTTTATTTAAAACGATATTTTTGCTAAATCGCTTTTAAAAGCAAATATTGCATACCCGTGCAAAGCTAGTAGACGGAGTTTCGAATTCAAGTAAGCCATTTTTGTAGCTTACATTTTTGCGTACTCGTTTTTATAAGATGTCCTTTTCGATATCTTTATTAATAATGTAGTTTTAGTCTATAAAGCACAAACACCAAACATTTTACTTAGACAGAACTTGAGAGAGTATTGCTTTAGACCCGACTATTTTTAAAATTTACAATTTTTGTCAAAACTGCTTAATCAATCGCTACTAACTCAAAATTATATGAAAGGTCTCATAAAACTAGATAACTTTTTTAAAGGAAATTTGGAAAATTAACGGACAAGTATTATTCCGGATGGCTGTAAACATGGCAACTCGACGGTTTAACGGTAACGACATAACCAGTGATTTTTACATAATTTTTTTGTGGAATATTAGTGTAAAGAACTTAAAAGCTTTTGGGCTAGATTGATCCCTTTTTTCTTTGTATGTATTTGTAGATTTTTATTCGCGTTACCTGTAATATACATTAAGCGGTGACCTAACTACTTTGTCAGATTGGTGTATTGTCAACACTGATGGACTGTTGAGCATGAGATTTATCTCTTTTTATCTTCAAGTCTGAAATGCCACATTATCCGTACTGTCTGCTCCATTCGTATTCTACGCTAACGGCATTGAAAAATTGCGACTCGATTTTAAACCGATTTCCACCACCAAGGATTAGCAATTATTAGTTCCCGTCTCCTTTGCAAATTATCTTTAGCCCAAGTTATAGTACACTTTCTTTCAAAACTTTCGGGTACACATTCAAAATCAAGTATCTACGATTTTGCAAAATTTTAGCTGTGTGAATGGGTAATTTTGAGATTAGGTTCAAGATGACATTGAGAGCATGTGCTCTGTCAGTCGAAGCATTTCGACTTTTCAAAAATTTAAATGTCAGAGTTGATTAATTACAACCCTGATTTAATACAGCGAAAAATAGGCGTACGCGAAAGTTTTGAAAGCAAGTGTACATATGGCGCGATTATGTGTCTAACATAATATGATAACGGCTATACCACATTGAAGGCCTCGTTTTAACGGATTATACATTGTTCGCAGAACAGAAATAGTTAAACCACACCATACACAAGCGCGCGACATTTGAATATATAGGCCATTCAGTAAACACAAAAACATTTATTTTTTTCTTAAGTTGGCATAAACGTAAAATTTTTGTGCTAGGGATTATGTATTTTGTTCTGCAAAGGTTTCCACACCTGCATAAAAGTTACTTTGAATTTATAAATGACAATTAATAAATCTCATTATTTCAGTGACAAAGTACATATTATTCTGGAAATTCTTGCCTGAACTTTTATAAAACGTAATAAAAATACCTATTAATAAATGCTACATCAATAGTATCCAACACAGTATTTGTTTAACATCCATACAAGCAGTTATGACAGATGCTAATTAAATGTCACACTCTTAACCTATTTGTTTTAGTAACTTTCTGTAACTACATTCCTAGACAAAAGATGAATTTTTGAAGTATACTCATGAAATTTTAGAAATCAAAGGCCACTTTGTGTTTTTATGTTTAGTGAACAGACTATAATTTATCTATTTGTCATATTTCTAAAACCCGTATCACAAGAAAGCGCGTACATGGATGAAGTTGCTCTTATTTATTTGAAACTTGGTGCGCTCTTATTAATTTGCAGCATGTGAAACTGGTTGTGAGCACCCATAAATTTGTGGGGAATGGCTTAAATGTTTGTGCTCGGTGAACAGAGATTAGTAAGACTAAAGTGTCTTAAGGAGCGGGCGTCTCAAAGAGCGTATTGCCAAAATCGCCCATGCCAGCAATGTGCCGAAGTACTGATAATAGGCTTGCAACGTCTCATATTGTTTATAATTATTATTGTGTAGATGTAAGAGATAAACACAAAGCATGGCCACTCTTTTGGGAACTTTATATGCAATTTATGATTTGAAGACTATATAGCATGATAACAGATTTTTTAAAAATTAATAAAAAATAAAATTGATTTTTTTATGAAAACTTGTTTAAACTTTTATAAGGGGCTGGTAGGCAATAACACAAACATATCCACAACTGCTTGTTAGTTAAGAAATGTATGTATGATCAATCAATAATATGCGAAAAACTTTCTTTACGCCTGAAAATGAAGCTTAAAACTAATTTCCAGGCCTAAAGCAAGTTTTTTCGCTCTCGGGAGATAAAATTCTTTTTCGCCCGCTGATGTCTTTTTAGTTATTTATAAACTTGTATTAAGCACAAACATAGTTACCGAGGTACTATTTTCCTAAAGTAACTGCAAGAATTGCACTATTATTATTGGCAATACCTAAACCCTAAGCAAGGGACCTCTTTCTCATTTTCGACGGGGAAGGCTAGCCACCTACCCGGTCTAACGGCAAAGAGTGCTCATAGAACCACTTCGTGGTTAAAACAGGCCACTGGCCTATAATAAGAGGAAAAAGAAGAAAAGATAAAGTCTTTTAAGCACCTCATGCGTAACCAGCGTTTTTGGCCTTTGTCGTATTATAGCCCTCGGTCCTCCTCACCTCGTTTTATAGATTTTACGCCGCGGGACAAAAACCCTGTTTTACGCTCTTGATACACAAATAACTATTATGTTTAAAGGTACCCTTATTTCTGAAGATAACAGAAAATGTTACGTAGAAAAGTTATTCAGAATAAAAATTTATGCATAATTATGAAAAAGCAACCTCCTGTCATTCATTTACAAGAACTGCAACTTGTAAGGAAAGAAAATATAGGCGTTTTGAGGAGATAGTTTAAAAATTACTTCACTTTGAATTTAAAGCATTGTTTCAAAGGTTCCAAAAGTAAAAAAAATTGTAAAGCCATGATTTTGTAAGTCAGAAAAACTTATTTCACAATTATGTTAATTATACATCGATAACATTTTATTCTGAAAGCCTCAGAAATAAGGGTATTTTACTCTTTAGCCGAACTATGCTTTTGTTATTGATTATTAGTATTTATATTATTTATTATTATTAGTTTTGACATTTTATGTGCGCAGTTTGTTTTTTAGACAGTGCAGAACTAAAGAATACTTTTTTCATAAATGGACAGAGTTAGTCAGAGTAAATCCTTTTTGAATTTTAAATACAAAATACCTCATGTGAAGTATTTAAAATTCAAAGTACAAAATATAAAACGTCTTTAAATACAAGTATTTTAAAACTACCCAGCTCTGAGCAGAGAGTATGCGCTGCAGACAAGAAGAACCGTTTTTTACTTCCTCCGAAAACGACTCACTCGATGTAATGTATTAAAATTATAAAAATATAAAATAACAAATGTATAGTATTTCAAATACAAAATAATTTCCAAATGACTGTGCAAACATAAAATGTATTTCAAATACTATATATTATATACAAGTATTTTAACTTCTCAGCTCTGTACTTAAATGTATAATTTGAAAGGTCTCCCATATGTAGGTAATTTTATGTGATGTGCGATTATATCATATTTATAATTTGTACATATAATTGCATAACCAATTAAGTTGACATATAGAGGATGCCGCAATTGCGATAAATAATATGCAAAAGTGTTTTTTATTTTGAAAACCAGTTGGTACAACTAAAATAGAAACTACTTTTCTTTCTTTTTATTATGTAAACACCCTTACCGCTGAGACGTATCATACAAATCTAATTAAGGGACTAAAGATTATTCTGTGTTTCAAGTTATAACCTACTAAATATGCCTTAAATAAAATTATTGCCATTGGCTTTTATAGATGTCATTAGGAAATAAGGTAGTGCACTTCGATGTAAGTGTAGTTAGTAAGCATATTATTTTGTTAAACATCTTTTAATGAAACTATTTTTGCATGTGTTGATGTTATTTTTTAATGTTTAAAACAATTAAATGTTAAAAATTTCAATATAATACTTTAGAAGATATATATTAAAAAAAATCCAAAAATGGTATGTGGAAAGATAAAAAAATATGTTCTTTGGACGCACACCTTTATTTTTTTTCCAAAAAGCAAGCTATAAAGCAGTTCTAACTAGTTTGCTAATCCATGCAAAGAAAGTGAATTAAGAAGCGTTATTTTATTTTTTAGTTTTTAAAAGGAAACGAACTGTGACGTAAATTGAAATTTTGACTTTCTTCCCTACAGTTATCATACAAGATATTCATTTTTTATTTAATTTATACTGTTGCTCGAAAAGTTGAGAACTTAAAGTGCAAAATATTTCCTTAAGCTCTAATAATAACAGATATTATATGTACATGTACTCGTATGTTGCTATTATAGATGAAAGCTGAATGCTTTATATACTTGTCACGTATGATGAATTTGCGAAGAAGTTAGTTTTGAAGCATTTTCTTTTTATTCGATATATCAAAACGCTGTACTTACATTTCTGACATTAAAGTAAATCGATTTCTGGACATTGCAAGTATCAAACTAGAATACATTATGTAGCTGACTTATAAAAGTTTAAAATAAAACCACTTACCTCCGAAATGGCAAAAGGTCTACGTTCTACTTGCTCTACCTCTAAAATATAAATAACTTGAAATTGAGTAGTTAGGTTCCACAAAAACTTTAAATTAGTTGAGAAATAAAGTTCATAACAAAGGCATTGGATTTTCTGACCTACACAGTATTTCAAAATATTTAATTTTTATCCTTTCGCTTAGCTAATCAAAATCTTTTATTCTTTGCAACTAATTTTATCCTTAAAACTCTAAAATGTTAGTTATCTGTTGAATATGATTTTGCCTAAGGCGATAGCTTTCGTAATAATGTAATCAAATGCATGTAGTTGCATGCTCAAAAGTGACGTGCGAGGTTGAATAAATATAAAACGGGACCAATCATATACAGTGCATGTGATGTATACAGGGTGTCCCAGAACTGCCTCCTTACCGATTAGTCATAGATTCCTTAGGTTTTAATAAATCGTACTTTAGTACAAAGTCCCTCCAATAATAAGTTATAGGGCCCTGAAGTTGAATTTTTTCTTTTTATGTTAATTTCCATAAATGTAAAGATACCGATTTGAATTTTGGTATAGTACATGCACACTATTATATACTGCACTAGTAAAAAATGTTCTAGACTTCACGTAAGAGGCACTTTATCTATATCTGAAAACTATTTTAGCTATAACTTTGTTACTTATAACATTTATTTAAATTTTAAGTTATTATCAGAAAGAAAATTAAAAAGCATAAAAATAAAGAACTGTTAGTTTATAAGCGTGAAAGCAACCGTTTACCTTAAAATGCCTATCAAAGGTTTTTGGTTGCCATTAAGACGTGTAATTATCAAGTAGCCATGATCACACAAACAATGGGTAATGATTGTGATCTAGTAAACAACAATAATAAATCAAGTAATGAGGTCGGTGATGGATGCGGATGATGTGGTATTTCTTGCTAGAACAGAAGAAGAATTGAAGGCTATCTTCAAGAGCTTAAAGAAGCAGTTCTCTGCAGTTGGATTAGAAATACATGAAAACAAATTAAGTTATATGATCCTATGTAATAAATTACAAGAAGACCAGAACCTGGAAATTGTGTCATTAGACAAAAAGAATAAATGTGTATTTAAGCTTACAAATAGTGTAATGTATTTAGATGCTGAAATAACGAGTGATGGTAATCATTCTAAAAACATTTTAAGAATAATTGCGACGGGGTCCAAAACTGCAGGTGCGTTGAACAACATCTTTTCTGAAAAAAACTCAGAAGAAATTTAAAAATAAATTTTGCATAAAACAGTAGTGCAAACAGTAGTGCTTTTTGGAAGTGAAACATGGACTCTAACAATGGAAATCACGAAACGTTTAGAAATATGGGAAAGACGAATTCTGAGAAAGACATTCGGAGGTGCTAAAGAAAATGGTAGTTGGAAAAGAAGAACAAATGCCGAGTTGGATGGGAATGTTTCAAGAACCTAATATAAAAGTAATAGTGCAACAAAATAGGTTGAGGTGGTTCGGCCACATAACTAGGCTGAATCATGAAGATTTAACCAAAAAATAATTTAAACTGGAACTAGTGGGAAGAAATAGAGAAGGAAGACCGAGGAAATCTTGGTGAGAACGTTTTGAGAAGAATTTAAAGGAATATAAGATACGAGATTGGCGGACCCTAACACAGGGCAGAGCATTGTGGCCTTAATGCATAAAGTGCTGTCATATACCGGGTGACAATGAGACCAGGGCCATGTCTCTATCTCCGTTACTTATGAATGAATTTGGATGAAATTTTATACAAGGATACTAGACATAATTTCGGATTAACATACAAGCATAATCAAAATGGCCGATTTCCGGTTTCACCGGAAATAACACTAACTTTGATTTTTTTAAATGGATTCCCCTTATATTTTATGTTTTTTGCAATCTACGACTCAAATTACATACAACAGTGTTGCTAAATTTGCTTAGGAATTAGACAGAAATATTAAACAAAATGAATTAATTAATTATCCTTCAATTTTAGATAAAGATAAGGTAGTGCATGATGCATATCGTTAGATTGGTAATTAAATTTGCTGTTTAATGGCAAGACGGCCCTTAGTAGGTGCCATTAAAAAAAGACTTTTTCTTAAAAAACGTGTTTAGCAAATTTTGTTCCTTTATTAAGGGTTTGTTATTGACTTCATTGATAAAATACCTATTATTATTAGTTGATAGAGCCAATTAGAACATATTTTTTAAGTCACAGCCTTCTATCGTACAAAATAAAAGTTGAAAAATATATTTTTCTGTTTGAGGAAATGGAACGAGAAGGAGACTAGTAAATGTAATTTGACTTGTAGATTCCGTCTGTGTCAAAACTGACACAAAACCTAATCTGCTAACCTCGAATTTAACATAGATTTACAGTACCTACCACCAAATATTAACAGCAGTGAATGTCAAACAATTATAGCTTATTAATTTCAGTTATGTTAATCAACTTAAAAAAGAATATCAAGAAATTTCTTTGTTGGCTTAGAAACCATACTAAAATAAATTTTTCTATTGGTTCTAATTAGTGTTGTACGATTTTCTCTAGTACCTATCTTACTATAAAATTTTATGCAAATCGATTCATTAATAAAGAAGATATAAGCATGGCCCTGATCTCATTGTCACCCGGTATACTAGGTGGGTTTTTTAAAGTGTTACAAGGCGATATCTTGAAAACAGTTTAAAATATTTTGACGAAATTTTGGTGGGGTGACAGGGAGATGGGGGGACATATTTAAACATATTTTTTATATTTACTCCCCTTTTCTGTTTTGAGGGGAGGGGGGTAACTTTAGATTTTAAATAAGATTATGTACTTTTGTTTATAAAATTCGAATGTACTAAAAAACTATGTATGTTTATAAATTTGTTTTTGATTTGGTTATGGTTACGGATTTATGATTTATTAGGTTATAAAATAAAAAAAAATTACTATTTATTTTCAACTTATTTATCGTCTGTCATGCTTGAGAATTTGTTCGGAATGTCCCTTTTCAACTTCCAAACACTCTTTTTCTAAATGCATTTTGTACCCGCTGTAACATTTCAGGTGCCACTTCTAATACATTTGTGCTTCTAACTAATACAAATTTGTAATAAAATTTGGCTTATTTATTGTAGAAACAACTAAATTTCGGTGAATTTATCATCAACTAACAAACAATAGAGTAAATAATAACAGAAAAAGCAACAATAAAAATAACAGAAAAAGTAATTTATTCTGAGTAGACAGAAACGCTAAAATAACTAAAGGTAAACTATAACAATTGTTCAAAATGCCCCTTCACCCTTGAACTTCAACACCACAAACTTGAACTCTGCACAAGAGTGAATTCCGAATCCTTTGAAAAATATTAGGATTTTGTCGAATATTTCGATATGCATCTTGAACATGTTGCCACAGTTCCTCTACATTATTAGCTTCTCTTTCATAGACATCGTTATTAATTGTACCCCAAATGAAGAAGTCGATTATGTTCAAATCTGGCGAACGAGGACTCCATGCAACTGCACCACCTCTATCTATCCATTTGTTTGGATAATTTTGGTTCAATCAATTTCGTACCGTCAAGGTCAAGATGAAATATGCTGGCGCGCCGTGCAACAAGAACCCCAGTTCATATTCTTTTTTGGGTATTTCGCCACTCTGCAAACATTGGCGTAACTAGGATTTTTTGGCTGGGGAGGGCCAGGCCCCCCAACCAACCATATTCAATACCTATGTATATGAAGACATGAATATCCGTACATACATGCAGGGGCGGATGGGCAACATCTTAGCGGCCCGGGAAATAATATTTGTCGGCCCTTTTTACTTCCTTTTACAATAAAGGAAGTATTGGATTCACCCCAAAAATTCGAAATTGAGTTTTCAACAGATCTTTACGTTTCAGAGTCCCCTGAACCCAAAAAACATATTTTTTTTCATTGGTCTGTCTGTGTGTCTGTGTGTCTGTCTGTGTGTCTGTCTGTCTGTCTGTGAACAGAATATCTCAAAAACTAACAGAGGTATGGCGTTGAAACTTCATATATAAGTTTTGTGTACTATGTAGATGCGACAGCAGTCTTTTGAAGAAAATCGCATTCCGGAAGTAGGTGTTTCCTCTTGTGATTTTTCAGTTTTTTTCGATATTTTCAAAAACGGCTCTAATAATTTTTTTCAAACTTCACATTTTTACTAAATTTTGAATGTGTATTGATATGAGGTAGGTGATTTTCCAGTTGAATACTTCTAAAATGAGTTTCTTTTGTGTTTTTCTATTTTTTTTTATTAGCTCCTATTTTAAATAGAACACCCGGTATTATTACATTTTTGAATTCAGCTTAAAATTCTAGAGAAAATTTGTCTTCAACTAACGCTCTATTTTGTACCGTTTTTGCAGAATTTGTAATTTCTGAAAATTTTTGACAAATGCTTAAAACTTTAAAATCAAATTTTTGCTAATTATAAGGTCACTGTAAAAGGAAGTTGTGTGCGTGTATCACACCAAATTTTTAATTTCGGATATGCCTAAATATACATTTTTATAATGTCTATAATCACTTCTAATACTCGTCGTTTTTTCTTTATTTGCTGCTGTCTGATATTTTTAATGTAGATGAAAGAAGCAAATTGGAAATGTCCTTTGATTCTTGCACATAAAGTATGCTCTAAGAGAATGTTCATGTTCACTGCTTACTTCATGCTCCTGAATTCGTTGATATGGTGCGAAAAGTCATTCATACCAAGAACAAATCGATTTTCGTCCTTTGCGTATACTAGACATACAGTACAAAACAACTTAGAAGTTTTTTCATTGTATGTTAGCCAGTTCCTTACTGTGCCATTTTTCATTTTGAAGGCTTTTTCGCGATTAAAAAACTCAATTAAAACTGGTTGTCTCGGATAAAATGAAAAAAAAATTGAATGACGTACAAATTTGGCGTTTTAAAATACTATCATAGTGACTATCAGTAATATTAATTGCGGATTGAAAGCTGATGTTGCTTCGTTGGTTTTTGCAATGCTGTGAAATTACAAGAAGTTGTTAAAGCAGTAGACGTGGACGCTTGGTTTTTACCTTCGTTTTGTATTCTTGTTTCAACTTGAGAACTTACGGATTCAGGGAACGAAACAATTTTTTCCGATAATTCTTGAGATGGTTGCGGTTGACTAATAATAACGGGTGTTCATAAACAGTCGTCATCCCAGTTGCATTGAAAAACAAAATGTTATGTCTTTGATTAATTCGTGCAACACAATGAAACGTCATTGAGTACTGCCATAGCGCATTTTTTCTCAATTTTAATATGATGACGACTGTTTATGAACACCCGTTAGAAGAAGAGGCTAGTTTTTCAAACATAAATTTAATGTTTTTTTACTTGTGTGCCTCAGCTTCCATTGCCTTCTTTCTCTTTTCGCGTAACTTCTCCGCTCCTCCTTTCAGTTTTTCTTTGTCCATTTTTTAATGATTTATTATACTACCTAAACCATATTTTTATTAAATTCTTTTTACAAATTTTGTTATTTTAATTACCTTAGGTCCGTTTCGAATATTCAGGGTAGGTAAATAACACACGCAAAACACAAAGCACTTTAAGCCTGCTCTTACACAATTTTATACGTTAAATTTCTGTAACCGAATGATTCCGTAGCCTTATGAAAATTAAATATTTCTAATCGCTGGTGGTACTTCTTTCTTTTCAGTCAAAATTGAATTTGTCCCTCTCATTTCATAACCAATCCACAGCGTGTGACGCGTGACTTATCTTAATTACCACAAAATAAACAAAACATACAAGTTTGAGAGTTATTTATGGGCAGTCGGAAAAAGAAATATAAAAACTAAATTTTTTGCTGATTAATTATACAAATAATATTGTAAAATACAAAAAAAATGTACAAAAATCCTACAAAAATTTGTTAAGAAAATGAAAAATTCATTCCGGTTCTTTATTATCGGTAAGTACATGTTTATGAAGATACGTTGGTAGATCACTTAGACGTACTTTCAGCCACCGGCCCTGCGGGCCTCTGAACAGCCGGCCCACCGGGAAATTTCCCGGTTCGTCTTATGGCCCATCCGCCCCTGCATACATGACTTTTTCGCATAAATTTATTTGCTTATTTTTTGACGCTGATATACGAGGGTAGCCCCGTAAATTTCTTCTAATAAAAATCTTTTCTAGCCAAAATTTGTTTTTATTATTATTTCTCAAATATTCGCCCTTAAACTTTTCAACATTTAGGCATTCGGTAAAACCAATTTTCAAAACATACATTCCACTCTTCTCGAGTCACTTGAGAAAGAATGTTTTTGAAGCTTTCCACGGCATCTTCGGGAGTTCTAAATCGCACATCACGCATTTTATCCTTTAATGGAGAAGCTAGAAAGTAATGGAAGGTTTTAGGTCGAGACTGTAGGAGGGATAACTTATTAAAATATTTTTCCGGAAGTCTCTAAAAATTATTTTCTTTGATGTACGGTATGGCTAGAAGCATTGTCATGGTGCAGAACGATCTCACCCCTTGGGCGCCGTATTCGTACTTTTTGAATGACGTCTGGCAGCCATACTGTTGTGTAGGTACCATTCTGCGGTAACTGTACGTTTATTTTCAAGCACGAAAGTTTTAATAGGTCCTAATTTTAAAAATAAGCAAGCAATCATTTTCTTACCAACTCTACGAAATTGCTTTACTTTAACTGGATTAGGATATGTTGGACACATCCATTGTGCAGACTGCCGCTTAGATTCGGGTTCAAATGCATATATCCAGCTTTTGTCACCAGTTATGAAGTAAACTGCTTTAGATCTACCTTCATCATATTTGTTATACCATTTCAAGTGCTGTTGTGTTTCTGTTAAACTGTGTGGTATCCAAAGATAACAGACTTTTCTTACACCCAAATGATTATCTAAAATCTTGTTTATTGCAGTCATGCCAAAATCCAAGATGCTTTTAATAATTTTATGTGATTCGATTGTACTCCTGAATCATTCTTCGCACGGCGTCTATGTTTGTTTTGATAACTGGTGAAATTTTTCATCCTTCGCGAAAATCGTCGCTACGCGAAGGCGCTTAGTCACCAAAAGCAGCACGAAGTCATCGAAAGCTTTCTTTCGGAGATAGGACTCTTTTAAAGTTATAGTAAATCATGGTTTAAACATTGTCTCTCGTTAAATTCATTTTAGCTGCACAACACTGATTTCAAAATTAACTGTATAACTGTTGCAATTATCAAAACTAAATTTAAACTGTTAAACTAGAAAACAACAAAGATTTGTTTCATGACAAGTTTCATTTCCATGATTCACTGGATGTATTGGTTTGCAGAAATTATAGGTGCTACCTCCATAATAATATATGCCTAAGTAATTATTTCTCAGTTCACTACATAAAAAATTTATAGAACACCTCTTGCAACTCACTG
The DNA here is from genome assembly GCA_940337035.1 of Agriotes lineatus. Lineage (NCBI taxonomy): Eukaryota > Metazoa > Arthropoda > Insecta > Coleoptera > Elateridae > Agriotes > Agriotes lineatus. The sequence goes on along the minus strand of CALNHX010003115.1, from coordinate 32,984 downwards.
AGGTTGACGGTAAAAGATGTTATTCCATGAGACAGAGTTTTTGGGAAACATCACTTGGTTTCCATTTACACGTTTTTGAGCCACAATTTTCATTTTTTTTCTCCGTACAGTCGAAGCAAATACTTTCTTGAAAACATCAATATCCTCTTAATTGTTATGGTGATTTCTCTTTGTTCTAACTTGGGCTGGCAACTGGAAATTCAAGCACCACAACATTCTGTTTGCTACATAAAAAACACTATTAAACATGAAATTCTGGACGTACTTTTCAAGGCGATAAACTTAACTTTTTAAGCAAGGCAAACATCCAACTAGCAAGTCACCGTAATGTGCCTAGAGAGTACTTAGCCATGCACTCAAGTTTTCAGCTCATTTACTTACGAGCATATGAAATAATTGTAATTGTCTTTTTCTATGCACATAAATATTTTTGCACTAATAATGTTTTCTCTGGCATATTATTATTCATTAGAGCCATCCGTCCAATATATGGTATATATATATTGTAATGGCCGCCCACTACTAATTAATTGCTTCTATTAATAAAAATATCTAGAGCCACCATACATATTATTTTTAATTCTGGGTTCGTCACAAATCAGATAACTAATTTTGGTTCTCAGGGATAATTAAATGAGCGGTCTAGTAATATGCTTGACCTGAATGATCGTACGCCCCTATTTATAATGTAATCTACTTGCAACTTGAATTATTGTTGGCTAACTCATAGCAGAACAGAGCTCTTATTCAAGGTCTGGATTCACAATTTTAGATTTAAAATTTTGATCGCACGCCTATGGTGCGTAGGTCAAAAGCAACCTAAATGCTACAACGGAGCTAATCTGTCATATAATTTTACGTCTTTATGAAAAACTAGCAAATGCAGATCGTTTTCGTGTTTGTGATATGAATTACTACTCAATGAGCAAATTAAATAGGTAAGTTTTTTATTTTCCCGCTTTCTTATAGCGTCGGTTGATCGTGTTTTGTTTCTAGCCAAAACCCTCCACTTCGTTGATTCGAAATAATGACTTCAAGGAATCCTAACCTCAAGTCTGGACTTCGAAATTCTCAATTTGAAGCTACTGAAGCTATTAAATCGCCGTGAATCTGCCAAGCAGCGATGCTATTCCACTCCCGGGTAAGTTTTACGGTGGTACATGTACAATTTTGCTTCACAACTAACCTTGCAATTTTTCCAGGTGCTGTCCGATGATGTCCGGAGAGGTGATAATGTGCCAGATCTTCTCTCAGCGAGCAGGAACCGTGGTGCAGGCCTTGGAGGAGTTGGACTGGTGTGCCGCCGATGTAGCCACGAAGTCAGGAACCTCGGAAACCGCCTCTTGCTGTTAAACGTAGGCCAAAATAGGATGGCGAACGTCCCTCGGAAACCGTTGTGGATCGGAAATATTTTGTAGTGGCGGATTTTAAAACCCACACTTGTGCTTGAACACTGCTATGTCGTGAACACTCTGGTAAAGTTTCGGAGCTGTATTTTAATATTTACTATATAAAAATTAGATTTTTCTGGGAGAATAAAACTGGACTGTCAGTAAAATTATTTTATTTTTAGTTGTTATTAACAATTGCACATCAATACAAATAGGAAATCAACTCTGTTCAATTGACCTTTTTAACAAATAAATTCTTAAAATCTAACTAATTTTACAATTCTACCTTATTTACTAAATTGTCCTTTGATTTTTGTAATCATTGTCTTACATTATCACTCGCGTTGCACCGTTTTAAATGTCTTTTCATTCACTTACTGCACTGACTCATGTTTCTTTTCGCGCACATCCTCTTTTGATCACTTCTGAATTCAATTAAAAGTCCATTTCATTGTTATACTTGCTAATCAATAAACTGTTTGTAAATTCAGCAAATTTCCAATATTGTTGTTCCATTTTCCTTTTTTATTTATGATTTGCCTTTAGCTTTAACCTCACTTCGTGCTCGTTGCACCCTGCTTTGCCTTCCTCCATATTACCTTATTATGATATGCTCACAGAGAATTGTTATTAATGAATTATGACTTGCAAAATACCCTCGACCAGCATTTACTAATTATTTTCATAATCGATTCATTCTTACAAATTTACATTGATTAAATAGAACATGAATCCAACCTCTATGATTTGAGCTCTGCCTTGTTCTTTATGTTAGGAGAATTAATTTCTTTATTACTTGCATAGCTTTGCACATATTATTCCTAAATTCAAGTCTGATGAATTTTTATTTTATTGCAATTAGATGCCATTTCTCAATCTAAGCTTGTCTGAATTATTCATTATTTTGTTGTGCTGTTAGAAGTGAGACTCAGGGCTTAAGACCATCTCAATATATACTATAATGTTTTAGGCCAAAAATATAATAAAACCAGAAAATGTAAGAACCTGTGTGGATCAATAACCACCTCCTTAGTTTAAATGGATTAATAAAAAATCGATTTTTAAAATGTATTTAACTTCTATTTTCTGGGGTGGGCCAGTCGGCACTCTGGGGAGGGCCTGGCCCCCCTGGCTCCCCCGCTAGTTACGCCTATGTCTGCAAATTAAAATTATTAAATAACGTATTAAATAACGAACGTTTCGAGGGACAATCTGCCCTCGTTATCAACGATTAACAGATTGTCCCTCGGAACGTTCGTTATTTAATACGTTATTTAATAATTTTAATTTGCAGAGTGGCGAAATACCCAAAAAAGAATATGAATTATAGATTCTCGCCACAAAGAAGTTTCAGAGATTATCTTAAAGAACCCCAGTTTTTGACGTACAGGGCGCTGAACATTCTCGAGAAGTTCGGGTAAGTTAGTTTCTAAAAAATGTAAATAGTTTTCTTCTGGTAGTCTTGGAGGTAAAACATAAGGTCCAACTAATCGATTGCTATAAACGCCTACCCAAAAAACATTTATTTATTGAACATTCCCTTTGGAAACGGGCATTTGTTGTTATGTTGGGAGTTTTCCTGTTCTCCAATGTGGTAATTGTGGTAGTTAGTTATACCATGTCTGCAAAACGAGGCCTCATCAGTAAATAAAATATTCTCTATAAATTCGGCATAATTTCTGTTTTGTTCTAAAAGCCACTCAAAAAACTCTACCCTTTTAGCATAATCAGCAGGTTTCAAAGCCTGCACACGTTGGAGATGATAAGGGTACAGCAGATTTTCGTGGAGAGTTCGCCATACTAACCGCCCAGATATACCAACGGTTCTAGCAATTCCTCTCGTGATAACTAGAGGATTTTCTTCTACTATCTGAAGAATTTCTTCAGCAGCATCAATTGTTCTATTTGTTCTTTGCCTACCACAGTCCCTGAATTAAGGCTGAACACCCTCACGCAAACGCCGATGAAGCTTTATAAAGGTCTTCGCAGAGGGTTGTTGACCATTAGCATAAGTATCTTGATAATGTCTTACCGCTTCTCTTGCATTTCCGTTGCACTGATCGTAAATAAAATGCATATCTGCATATTTTGTATTTGTGAAGAACCTGTTCATCTTCTGTTCGAATATTTAGACACAACTATATTAGTATTTGTAGACCGTTTTTAAGACCTACTTTGAGTTGAATTTGTAATATGACAGCTGTTACTGACTAAAGCTCAAACAAAGTTGTAACAGCCTCCTAGTTTTCACATTAACAAAACAGTGGGACTTAAACTTGATAATGGTGTAAAAGGATCCTCATTAACAGTTGTATGAAGTTTCAAATAACAAAAATGTTTGGTTTTAATTTGTGTATGTACCTACCTTGTGTATGTTTCCTGGTTATGTCGGCGTGTTTTGGCGGGGTTACATATGATTAACCTAAATGGTGGTACTTGGGCTAACTTTACTCAGGTCATATAGAGGCTGGAGCTTAGGAAACAACGTCGTGGATATCTACTATTCTTTATTAGGACCAAGTGTAAATGTATTACATACTTTTACAATTACTGCGGTGTTCCGAAGTATGAAAATGACGTCGGACGGTTGTTGGTAGCTCGTCTAGTGGCAATAAAGGCTGGCTGCCAGTCTGAGTCTAGTTACTACGTTGTCGGGTAGTGTTAAGTAAAGTAAGAGAGTGGCAAAGAATTGATACTCACGCCGCCGTACTAACAGGGAAAACCCTGCAATGTCGGGCTGCGCTGTAACTAGTGGAGTAAGAGTTAAATAAGTTATAAGCTATTGCAGTAGTTATTCGTATTACGCGTAGAACTACCACATGCACCAGACTTCGCTTTCTTCTCCTCTGCAGTCCTATTCAGATGCGTTTTATGCAACTTACGAGACCCCCATTCCGGGTCGCGGAGTGTCCAGCCAAATGACAAAAAATCTAAATTTTGTTGTCAGAACGGCGCTGCGTTAATTGATAGTTGCTACTACAATACATGCAAATACATCTACTTATAAAAATACGAGTTTTTATTGTCTTTCCTAGAAATAAAATAGCCTAAATAAAAATGTTTGTAAATACGCGATCCTCACAATGTATTAGAGTACTTTCTTGCATTTATCTAAACTATCCGTTTATAAAGTTTGGGCCGCACTTTCGATGGTACCCTGTATATATATTGTAATGATAATAATATAAAAGTTGCTATTATGGTGACTAATTTGTTATAATATAATATTTTAAATAAATAAAATAGGTATTACAAATACAGTTTTAGTTTTAATATGAATTATTGCCTTCTCTTGGACCAATAAAAAATTATTATTATTTTAATTTGTGTAAATATGCAATTATAATGGTTTGTTGCCCTCTATATTCTACCCATTGGCAATTTATTGAAATTAATGCGCCGGCTAGCTATTCGAGACTCCAATATCTACAGTGGTTGGGTTTTAACACGGTATAAATTTTACCCCATTGTAGCAAATGCTCAATTTTATTGAATGACAGATAACCTCAAATATTGAATATAAATAGAGCTGTTCGAAGACACAGAAATCTAGCATAATTTGAATCCAAATCAACCAACAATTAATAAACTCACTTCCGGTAAATAATAATAATGTAATTTGACAAATCAAGCTGTTTGGATGATCTTGTATTAGTTTCTTTCACGTCATAGTGACGCCAACTCGCATCTGTTTCTTTCCTGCTCGCCAGATCCACTTGCAGTTTCTGCAAAAAGGACGACAACAACCTCGTAATTTCTTCCCGAAACGCTTTCAGCGGCTGCTCCCTGCCTCTGAACCATGAACGAAGTCTTCTCCAGCTGCTGTACCTTGCTGTGCACCTCTCGCAGTTTCCAGCTCCCTCAATCGAGCTCGAAAGTGGGTCTCGAACCGGATCACGTTTAAAAGGGACGCCAACTTCGTACCTGCCTTCTGGAACGGTTTCAGCGGCTGCTGAATTCATGCATAGCACAAACAAGGGCTCCTCTACACGCTGTATACTGCTTTCTGCTTCGCGTAGCTTCAAAACTGGCCAAAACTTAGCTTTGAATACAAACACAAATCGGCAAAGCTTCAGGTTCAATTTTCTCTGGGACTGCCCCTTTACCAAATTAAGCACAACTGGTCTTGACACAATAGTCAATAAATAAAACTCGACAACTGGCAGATATTATATACTTTTATGTAGGAAGCCAATTCAAAACTGGGTGCCAATATTACAAACAAGCTGTCGGCTTGGCTTCCCTAATAAAACAACAAATGGCCATCTGGGTTTCCATAGCAACAAGTAACAATTGTTTTAAGTAAGTTTTTACATTCTTTGATCCTTAACTATTAAATTGTTTTCTTAAATCTTATTTTGGAATACACTAACCGCACTTTGGTTGTATTTTCTCGCTTTTAGGTTAATAAACACTTATTTACAAGTTATTAGCACTTCCTTGTTGTCTTTCCTGAATTCTCAGGTTGTTTTTCAAATGCTCTTCGCATTCTTGTGCTTTCTTACACTGCGTAGTAACCTTTTAGTTGCGTTATCGATTGTTGGAATTATGATATGAATACAGAACGCTGCATAAAACTTTTGCCACACTTCGAAACCCCTCTATACTTAAGCAAATCCATTATTGTATCTTGACGTTACACAATTAACCTGTCAGTCGTCATAAATTAGCTACATTTGCCATACCGAACACAATAATGAAAATGAGCTGAATGCAATCCTAACGATACTGTTTTATTCAATTACCAACCTCTTTAATTAAATTACAGTTATTGATAATCATGTCTTATGTAATTATCAATATTTACTCGTGACTCATTGTTGCAATAAATAGAATGCCAATTCTGAGCCTATTTGAATGTTTCTTTAGTCTTCTAAAGAATATGTTTTCTAAAAATTCGCATTTGAAGTTGTCTGTCTGCTTTCAATAATTTTAATGGTTTTTAAATTACTGCGTTTTTAATTTAACGAATTCCTTAAGCGAAATAGAAACAAAACTTGGGTTATCATTAACCACAAAACATAAATTTGAATACGAATACATATATGTTTCTTTAATGCTAGATATTTATGCTTCTCAGATATGTGTAATGAAGATTATAAATCTTTCTCTTTTTGTAGTAAATATAGCCGTAATTCTAGCTGTTTGCTACTAGACACACATTAAGTACTACATGTTAGACCAAACAAAATACACTACCGTTATTTAAAAGGAGGGAAAGTCAGACTAGGACCTATACAGTGTATCAAAACAGAGAAATTTCAAAAACGGCTGGATATAGAGATTCCGCTAAGAAGTTAAAATGTTTATCACCATATAAATTTAAATTTTTAAATTTTGACGTATTTTCGGTTATTATCAACGATACTGCAAAGAGATTTTGACATTATTATTACTAAGTCACTTTTTATACATCTTGGAACTTTGAACTCAAATATTTTATGTCTCTATTAACGTTTCAAGATCAATTTTGTCTTGTTTAGTTGGAACTATTTTTCTTTTTTAATGATATAGTTGGGTTTATTTTTACAAATACTAAAGTTATAGGTAACAACTTATTTTTTCGTAGTACGCTGCTGGAAAGTTTTCAACAAAAAAGAAAAGAAAGGAATGAGTACAGTAGACTTGCGATGTTTTCATGTTAATCCCGAATTTAGTTAAGATAATTATGTATGCAGTTGTGTGTCTTTTTTATTTACACTTTTCACTATTTAATGCTAGTAATAATTATTCATTTGTTTGTTTTTGTCCAGCATTTCTGAGTTGAAGTCGAGACTTACGGAAATAATGCATAAATACAAATTAACCAACAAGTATACTAGGAATCGTATTGACGAACAACACAAAAAGCAGTACCTAGTTGGAACTACTCCTAAAAGTCTAAACAAGCAATTGCGTAAATATCATTATTAATTTACAAATATTGATTGACAGTTTCTGTTTCTTTGGGATAACTGAAACAGTACGCCTTTTCATTAGTAATTCTCTTTAACCTACATTTTAAGTAATACATATTATTATATTTAAAATAATTCCTTTGGTTTTACTTATCTACTCTCCACTGTTTTTCTTTGTTTCTCGTTTGTTTTGATAATTTCTAGGTTTTACCAATATCTGTGTTATTTCTAAAACCAATCTATCAAACCTTCAAACTGAAAACAGAAAAAATAGCTCCATATAACCACCCTTAACAAGCATACTAACTCTAAGGTATAAGTACTATAATTAAATTAATTCCATTTTAATAAAAAACCAAAATGCAAAAGTGCAATCGTTTTATAGATACTTCAAGAATGAGGTTTTTGCCATGCGCTTTTTGGGACACTCTAATTTAGTTTTCGTAATCTGTTAAAACTGTGCTTTCAGTGCATTCCACATTTAAAGGTGACAATGAATAGAACATTTGTATACGAATCCTGCAATAATAAGAAAAAAATTTCGGTACTCAGTTTCGAACTCGTGACCTTAAGCTCATCAACCTAATTCTGTACCATTACACCACCGTGCTTCGTAATTACACGGCCGCTTAACTGCTATTATTGGTACCTATCATGAATTGAAAAATACATACACAGAAACACAACCAATCTCGCCCAAAAGATTTTCAGTTTTTTGCATTCATTTTCCACTAAACTGGCGCAGATATCATCCTGATAGGTTATGTCGCTCTCGAAATAGTGTGTTTACATCCAGCCAGTGGGACACCTTTACTACACTGCATTTTCCGAAATTCCTTTAACGCCAAAGCGGTCGCTGTCTTCACAAAAGTATGCAGTTTCGTGAGAAGTTTCATACAATTTTGGTTTGGTGGCGATTGACAATTAGCAAGTTAGTAAAAATGGCCGAACCCGAAAGTAATACCTTGGTACATCGCGCCGAAGTAAAAGCTTTAATCCATATATATTGTTACGTTTTTAACGTTCGGGCTATTTAAAATTATACGACAAACATGGGTTCAAACATTTATTTACAACAATAAATTATTACGATTATTATTTACAAGCACACACGAGAATTATCAAGCAGATTACAAATTACTTAAACTACAGGCGCTATTTCTATCAATACATTTATTTATTATTACATACGGATTCACACACTTATTTATTTATATCACTCTTAAACACTAACGATGTATTTCTATTTATATGGTTATCTATTTATTTATTTGACGAGAGGTTATGTACACGCGGTTATTTATATGGGGGCTTCTAATAAGCCTCTACGTGAGTTCGAACTGCCGGAGAATTATTTCAGAACTGAACTCGCATCCCCGCTGCGCGAGTATTTATATTTCACTGGGGAGGTTCCAGAAACTTCTTGATATTCACTGGAAATTCTAGATAAAAGCATGACGCATCTGACCTCGGGCGCGCGTGAGTCATGCACTACACCTGGCTCCAGATTGATCCGGAAGTCTGGAACGCTGTGACACATCTGCACACCTGCTTCTGCCGGCAGCCTCTGATTCACCCGCGCACATCTGCTTTCAAGGCCGTTCTTGCGTTTGTTACAATATTATAGGCTTGTCTGGGACGCTGTTTTGTGTGTCCGGGACGCTGTTTCAGCAGCCAAACCGTAAGAGATAGAGAAAAAAGTTATGAAAGTTATATGTTTGGAATGGTCACGTCAGGTCAGGAACCGAATTTCAGTCACGTGACACTTCCGGTTTTCGAGAAATCACGTGATTTCCATCCGTCCGGAACGCTGGTCCGTCCGGGATGCTGTTTCAGCAGCCAAACCGTAAGAGATAGAGAAAAAAGTTATGAAAGCTATTTGTTTGGAATGGTCATGTCAGGTCAGAAACCGAATTTCAATCATGTGACAATTCCGGTTTTCGAGAAATCACATGATTTCTCGAAAATGCGTTCTATTTGAAAAACGGTCTTTTTTGTTTTATTAAATGAGACATTTATCTCACTGGTTGCTAGTATCAATACAATTGCAAAGAGAAACAGCCAAACACAATAATATGCTTTGCGCGTTTACCAAACTGGCGTCTTTATAATGCACGTGTTTTCCTTTACACAGTGGGTTATAATTAATAACCCACACGTTACTTATAAGTACTTAACACAGTCCCGTGGCTTATAAATACTTTAGCTCTCAATTAATTGGTCACCTTGACTTTCCACAACTGTCAATAGAAAATCTAAGCTTTTTTGGTATTTAATGAGTTGTTGGATAACATTTTACTGTAGCACGTGTGTGTTATTACAAATAATCCACGAGAGAAATAGGCCAAGGAGGATCTTTTCTCGAGTACGCTTGTATCATAAATAACTATTACTTCGACGGCCAAACATGGCCATAATAAATTATATATGCATTTCTGAACAGCCTGACTTTTTAGGTTAAACTCAACTAATGTGTACGTTCATAAGACTGAATAAACGCGAAGGTGTCATTATAATTTTAGTAGTTGCCCTAATATCATTGTTAGGTTTTATATGATAATGTTTAAATGTGAAATTAGATTTCAACTTGTTTAGGTTACTGTGTTTTAACATGGTATTATACTCTCTCTTTGTTACATGCATGAGATGAATCTTTAAAAGGATGATTATATGATTACACACTAAATTAAAACTGGCATGCCCTACTGTTCGAAATAATGTCCGTTGTAGGATGTACATATTGTAGCATCTCATGCGTTATATTTCCCGTGCCGTTTAATTCCCACATGTTCTACTTCAGTTCCACTGCCAACCCTTTTATTGCTGATTCTCGCACGTTACATCTTTCATGTCATCCAAATCCCAATGTTGTAGTCTATCCCTCGCCACAAATTTGTTTGTCAGATCATTTATACGTGTTACATATATTATTTATTATATTACATATATTCCAACGGAATTTAAAATAATTTCTTCTTAGCAAAGAATCCCACTAATAACTAAACTCCAGAAATTTACAATTGATAGAATGCATTCTAAAATTTCAAACACATGAGGTGGCCTCAAAGGCTCAACTTTTCTCTCGTCGATTATTTATAATGCAATGCGCTTGTGCCATAAATAACTACAGTAGGATGAGGTTGAAATGTTAGGAACTTCATCATGATGTGGACGAGACTATAAAGGATAGCCGTCCGTTTTATACCAGCATAAAGAAATGGGTCGCTACGTTCAAAATGTACAAAGTTGGCGTTAAACGCGAGAACAGATCTAGAAAACTTATTTCTGTATCCACCTTTGAACTTGGTAAATGGTACTGGGGGTGTCATGCGAACTGCAGCGATACATTGGAGTGAAACAAAGAAGAAAATGATCAAAATACGTTCTTGCTTCTAAAAAATGCAGGAATTGCGATTGGAATATATTTATTTTATTTAGAATTGAACATGCAGCTACAATTTATATGGTATGCGAAATGGGATATAAGCATAGAATGAAATATATATACAAATATTAAAATAAAGGGAATTTTACTTGGACACAATCTGCTGAAGTATTGCTTTCGAACCCGGCCATTTGTACAAATTTGCAATCTTTGTAACTGCTCAATCAATTGTAACCAACCCAAAATTATATAAAAGATCTCATAAAACTGCATAACTTCTGTGAAGACAGCAACCACTTTGGCGCTAAAGGAAAGTCGGAAAATTAATAAATGAAGATTATGTCATTCCGGATGGTTGTAAACATGGTAACTCGAGAACGACAATCTATCAGGATACTTTTTGCCCCGAAATTGTTTTTTTTTCTTGTATGTATTTATCGATTGTATTCGCATTACCAGTAATAGGCGTTATCCGGTCACTTAACTACTTTTTCAGATGCAAGAACAATGCTGAGGTCGTGAATCCGAATTTCGGCCCGAGTAAATTTTTTTTAAAGTGGATGCAAATTTCTATCTGCGCTTTTTTCCAACGGTATTGATAAATTATTGATTTTATTTTGAACAGATTTCCTAAGTCAACGTTTCGTAATTATTAGTTCTCGTCTCCTTTGAGGAATCTCTTTACCCTAAGTCGTCGCACATATGTCGCAATTATGTATATGACATAATATCATAACGGCCAAACCATACTGAAAGCACCATCAACAGATTATAAATACTGTCTTAAGGAGCGGGCATCCCAAAGAGCGCATTGCAAAAACCGCTCGATGCCAATAGTGTACCGCAGTTTCGCCAAGGGGCTTGCACGGCCTCATCTTGTTTTTTATTTAATTTAGTCATGGATAAAATGGAAAATAACAATGTTAACATACTCTCCTGTACAATACGTCTAGTGCTTAGAAGACATCGATTTTGCAACGTACCTATTTCATAGCATATTTTTGCTACAAGCGTTTTATAATAGATAATTTGTGCTTGAAAATACTAAACATTAGTAATATCCCTAGTGCATGCCAAAATGTCGATAATTTTGCCAAGTGTACAAAGTGCACGAGACAAAATTAGAATCAACTTGGTATGCAAGAGAAGTATTTTGCAGACTATTTCCAGAACAAAAGTTAACAGGGTCTTCTTTCACCGCTAATTTTTCCAAGCCCGTTCCCTTAGCAGTGGTTTTGCTTGATAGTGGGTAAGGAGAGTGGGAATCTCGTTAATCAATTCATGCCCATCACTAATTACATGACTAGGCAAAAATGCCATTTCATTTTTTTTTTTAATTTAAAAGTAAGCAGGCAACAGGTTAAACTATCGGTTGCGGAGGAAATTTGTACTTTTATGCACTAGTGCTTAAAAGAATATCATTTAGCAACTAAAATGACAATCAGTATGCCATTTTGAAACTCTGGTATAGGTAATATAGTATAATATGAAGATATCCTCAGTTAAATTAAAAACAGCGGTAACAACAAAGTTTTCAACGCGTTGTGTTGTGAATTAGAGATTGGTGGCAACGTTATAGAGTAGGTTATGACATTGAAATAGAAAATTAGAAATCTTAACATTGAAATTCAGGTCCAGGCTATAAAGACTGCTAAAATAGTTGGTATTCTTAGTGATTTGATCTGGAATAACCAATTAATGACTAACAAAAGCAAACACGAAATCTACGAGTACAAGACGACAGTGCTATCTACGTATATTAATTTATGGAAAAGAGACTCGTTCGGAAACGAATAATATCAAATAAAAATTCAGAAAGGTAGAAATAAGAACCCTTCCGTTGATGATAGAAATAATTCTGCTAGATAGGTAAACAAATACGTCAATTGGGAAACGATGTAATAGCCAGGATGTTGTTAAGTTGTCTAAAAATTGAAAGAAACAATGAAATGATCAAGTGAACAGGATGGGGTAACACAGCTTGACGAAGATATGTCTTATACAACTACCAACATATGGAAAAAGAGAACCAGTAAGACAAAAAAAAAAGAAACTGAACCCAAATGTGGATCTCATATTCCACAGAAAAGAAAAGAGTGACGCCGACAATAAACAGGGAAATTCTAGATTAAGAAAAAGATGAACAAGATAATTGACCGCAAACTAAACTAAAATAATATAATAACGGGTGCCTTAAAAAGAATTACATCTAGTATGCTTTGAATTTCTTATAATGCAATACCAACAACAATATAGAGGCACATACAAATTTACATGCAAACAAAATTCAAAATCTATTAGATGTAATTCTTTTTAAGACACCCGGTATATTATGTAATAAAAATTGAAGTTGTAAGTTATTTAACTATTCTAATTCCCAAGAATTTATGACGTATTGACTTAATGACTTTGGGATTAGATAATATTTCAGGCTATGGCTTCGCAATTGGGCATTACCTGCTTAACAAAATATTTCTATGACTCCAAATGTATAATACTGATGAATGTTTCAATGGTGGAGTGATGTAGTCGCTGTTCATCCCTTGTTCTTCTTTTCTAGCCCATTGTCATCCATTGTTTGATATAGGCCTACCCTGATTTTCTCCATAAGTCTCTATTTCGTGCTGTTCAGGCTAATCCGGCTGATTTTTTAGGTCATCTTTCCATCTAGTTTGTGGTCTACCACATTTCTTTTTTGTTTCAAAGTCTTTATTGGTGTATTCTTCATTCCGTCTTTCATCGTTTTGTCTCATGGTATGGTCGTCCCATCTTCATTTTAGAGATTATATTTACGTGTTCTTTTACATCTATCAGTTTTCTTTTTGCCGAACAACTTCATTCTTAATCCTATCCAAGTTTGGCATTTGTTTTTCCATTGCCCTTTGAGTTTTAATTACTTGTTTTGTTGAGGTCCATGTCTGCGCAGCATAAATAAGGTTAAAGATATTTTAATTGTTTTATTAAAGATTTTGCTTTGTTCTTCAAAAGCTGACCGTGCTAATCGTATGCCTTTTTTCTATTTATTCGTAATTCGAATTCTCCTATTTTTTCTCCACTGTTTTGCCTTTTTGCCATTTTTTTAATAAAAAATCACCGGTAATCAGTGTTTATTTACATGTCTCTTTTTTATTGCTTTCATTACTTCATCTTCAAGTTATTGTAGGAGAGCATAATGATTTTTATACTGTAAAATTTGGGTCTACTTAAGATAATAGAGGCTATCAATCTTTTTTTATTTGTTTTGGGATTTGTTATCTATCACCTAAAGTTCAACTTATCGTATTCCTGTTGGTTAGTATGACAATACAATTACAGACGCGTTATAAAATATAACGCTTCTAGGACTGTTAGAAAATTATGTTATATTTTGTTTAAACAACAACCACGCGCTTTATTCAGGCAAACGTTATGTTATACGACACTCAATCGTTGAGTGCCTTATTTCAGCAGACCTAGTCTAAGATACCTACCGATCTTGTAACGTAATATACTACGAGTATTATGTTTAATATTACTTTTTTGTGGATCAGGAAACCTATGATTCCTATATTGTCTCTTCTTTCCATTGCTTCCCAGAAAGTAATGTTATAGGTACAATCTTCTCCTTTCCTATGTACTACGCATGTGTAGGACAGGGTGGTCTCCGGGAGTTTTAAGCGGTGCACTCGTGCCATCTGATCCGGAAAAGCTCGTCTCGGACAACTAACACAGTGTAACCAGGCCGACACCTCTGACGAAGGTCGTGACGCGACTTGAAGCGTGGACCAGGTTTACTCCTGGCCCTGTCCTCAATCGACTGCCCGACTCGTCTCGAATAGGTACTAGTATATCCAGCTACCTGTGACAGACACCTCAAATGACGGCTTTGATTTCTCCTGCGCCTCGGATACTAGGGCAGGATTACTCTCGGTCCGACACCTCAAACGGCAGCCCCACGTTCACCCCTTCGATCCGTCTCTTTCTGTTCAACAAGCCGGAACAGCTCCACCACAAGAAGGCAAGAGTATGGTCTAAAGAGCACTGGGCTGTGTAAGCGCTTGTCCATGCTCTCCTGGGTTACCCTTGTGCATTTTCGCCCTGCATACGAGGCTTCCCTTCATGAAGCGCACTCGTATTAATCAGATGAGTAACTGTCGAGATCGGACTCTCTGTCACACATGTTTGCTGCCATGCATTTCTGCAGTTGAAACATTTTTGCAAGCCCCCGTAGTTGTAGGATAGGATAGCCTCGTTTTTTACAGACAGCTTTACTGGGCAAACTTCGTGCGATCTGCTCGGGGTAGATTATCTCGGATACTAACTATCGGTGAGCCTGCCCGACACCTCAAACGACGGTCGTAACGCGTCTCGGTACGGATCGCTCCTGACCCCGCTCCTCAGTCCACTGTCCGACTCGTCTCGGATACTAGTACAAACTACCGGGCTGACACCTCTAGCGTCAGCTTGAAATCTCTCTTTCGCCTTGGATACCAGACCAGGACTGTCCCTGGTCCGACACCTCGTATCGGCGGCCTCTCGTTTGTTCTATTGATTCGTCTCTTTTTCTTCCGTGTAAAGTTCTTTACAGGTTTTTATTTTAGACAATCCTAAAATGTGTCAGTTGATTTGCTTTAACTCCTCTTCCAGCTCGTCCAGTTTTTCTTCTTTATTCGTCAACCTGATGTTAGGTGTAGCAATCGCTAGCTTCATTTTCTTGTGGTAGCCATTAATAATCTTTTTAATGGTTTTGCACTCTTTTCTAACTAGATTTTACACCTTTCAATTAAGTAAAAAACATTTTCGTGTGAAGAGACTATTTAGGATATGAAGCACTGGTTTGAGGGCAAATGTTTGGGGGCTTTATAATATTATAGTTGTCTTTTTTCAATAAGCAGTCGAAATCTTCTCAATGCACACTCGTATTTTAAATTCGAATTAGTTTGGTGCTGAGTATGATGTGCAGGAGCTTTGTGACATAATAAAGTATAACAGTTGATAATCAATAGAGAGAATAGTATATTATACATCAAGGTAGCGAAGCGCAGTATTATAACCTGAGCGCATATTAGATACTGAGCGCGCAGCGCGAAGTATCTAAAGCGCGAAGGTTATAAGACGATTCGCTACCGTGGTGTATATACTATTTTTTGCATTACCAAACGGCTTAATACCTAAATTCCCAACAAATTTCGAAAATATTTTAACTGTCAACCTGACAATACAGCTCTTTAAAACGTCAAAATTAAAATAGTCATATTTGGTAACTTAGCAATTTATTAGTTACCACGGTGAAAATTGTTTATTTTACTTTCTCTCCCTTGGTGGAGAAAATCAACTCCACGACCTAAAGATAGGCCAATAACGGTGCGTTCTGAGACTAGTAGTGCAAAATAGTGTATTATACATCAAGGTAGCGAAGCGCAGTATTATAACCTGAGCGCATATTAGATACTGAGCGCGCAGCGCGAAGTATCTAAAGCGCGAAGGTTATAAGACGATTCGCTACCGTGGTGTATATACTATTTTTTGTACTAGCAAACGGCTTAATACCTAAATTCCCAACAAATTTCGAAAATATTTTAACTGTCAACCTGACAATACAGCTCTTTAAAACGTCAAAATTAAAATAGTCATATTTGGTAACTTAGCAATTTATTAGTTACCACGGTGAAAATTGTTTATTTTACTTTCTCTCCCTTGGTGGAGAAAATCAACTTCACGACCTAAAAATAGGCCAATAAGGATGCGTTCTGAGACTAGTAGTGCAAAAACAAATTTGTGGTTAGGGTATAGTGTAATTTCATATGCGATATGATATAACCAGTAATAATAAAATAGTACAAAAAACGTTCATGTGGGAAATGCTGATAAAAAATTTAGCACTAAAAGGTAAAGTATTACAGGTGGAAAATCGATGCCATAAAAAGTATATCATGTTTTGGATTTTAAATGACCACAAAAGTATGTCATGTGAAATGTAATCGTATAAACAATTTTGAAAGCTTTATTATGTAAGATTGGCTTTTACATTATAGTTTAATGCAAAAAATAATGCTTTATATAGAAATTCTTCTTATGTAATAAGAATGTCATTGAGAAATATATTTAATTGAAACGTTGAAATACTAATAACGAATTCTTATAAAAGCTAGCTAAATGAAATACCTAATACTAATTAGAAAAGACAATCGATGTAGTATAAAGAGTGTGCTCTTTGTCCAAAATTTAAACACTAAGCTTTACTTCCAGCGCACTTTAATTACAGCGCTTGGAGGAAACTGGAGTAAAAGGAAGTGATGCTGTCAGCCACAGGTTATATATCTAACAAAAGCAGAGTAACAGCACTAAGTTCACGTCACATCCAGCAAACGATCCGATGAGAATTCCAATTTTATATTCCATGAATTTTGTTTGATTTCTTAGCGATTGTTGACGACTATATTGCTAAACTGCTATCTTGTTATAGGTATATTTTGTTAATTTAATTTTATGACAAATGTGTACATGTAGTACATGTACTGCAATAAAAATTGATCTGTTGATTTTGAGCTATTACTACGTGTATAAAATGATTTCTTATTGGAATATTTGTGTGGCTCGAGGAGATTACATAGTTTTAATGACTATTGCATACATCTGTCGAACGATGTCATTTGACCAATGATCGCACTTGCTTTTTGAACTTTCAACCAATCAAAAATGGCTTGCGTCGATAATTATTGTTATATAACAACTTATCGGTAATACTCCACCTTGCTCATTAAAATGATGATTCGTTAGTTTTTTCTAATTGAATCAAGCAATAGTCACGCAAAATATATTGCGTGCATAGTTCCTTGCTTCGATAATGCTGACCAGATTGCACTCACGCTGGATTGTTTAGAAAATACGCCCGACAGCAGTCGTGCAATCTGGCCAGCATTATCGGCAAGTCACTATGCACTAAATATATTACTGTTGATAGTCAAGGAATTATCACCCAGGTTTGTTACAAAATCAAGGGCATTACGATGTTTTGCACATTGAATATGGGAATTTTATATTAACATAAACAGAGCAAGATGTGTTTCCTGGTACAACTAGCTAGGTACCTTATTAGTATCTTCTTAAAACAGGCATAAACGTATATTTTTCTTTATACAGTGCGAGTGTAAAGTCTGGAACTATCTACATAGTTTAATAATGTTTTTGAAAGAGATCCTGAAACACGTCAATTTTTATTTTATATATAATAAAACATATTTTACTGTAATTGTCACTTTTAGATTGTCTTTTGTTTTTGAGTTATTACGTTCGCGATATTTTTTTTAAATTAAAACCTTACATTTTTATGACGAATTTGGACAGAGCATGAAATTCTAAGACCAAATACGCTAAAAAAGTATGATGCTGTATTTTGAAATTTGTTGGAGGAAGACAATATTTTGCATACTCATTATATATCTACCTGGAATGAAACCGAGAAAATTTCAAACAAATATATACAGGGTGAGCACCTTAAAAAATTAAGTTTTGTTTAGTTTTACGTTAACTTTGAAATAGATGGAAGTAATAATTTTCACATAGGTCGGGCTTTACAATTGCCGAAAATATGACTCAACAGATACAGGATAATGTCACAAAAGAGTCGAAACGTTTCAACAATAAGACCGTTCAGTTAAATACAAGCCCGCGCCGCACTCATTTCTATAAGACCGGATGGCGGAATTCGACTTATCGATGCGGTTACAATCGCTACGCAGATGCGGCGGAGTTCAAACGCCAGAGGGATACATTTTTTTTTAATTTGCCAATTGATATAATTCGCGCGAGGGAAGTTCCATGTAAACCCCTTTACAGATTTTTGCAACTATATTTATTATTTGTTTGTATCATTAATCTCTTTTTAGACAGAGTTATATCTTTTACATCATAATTAGAAATTGTACAAATTAGGTTTCTAGGAATTCAAAAGATATACGTTCTTTATTTACGAATATCGTAATGAATAATCTGCCCATATCTTTGAAATTTGGTGTTATACGTATAGCCATTCTATGACTTTATTTGATGAATACTATACATTACGTTACTGATTTTCGCTACCAATACTTTCAATAAATGATTCTTTTTCTGTTTTTATAAATATTGGATTGTAAATGTGTTACGAATATATGTGTTCTACTGATACCTTCTAGAAATAGTTATTGGGAAACAATAATAGTAGTTTATTTATCTAGAACGAAAAGTGGCATTTTAAAGACGAGGAAGTTGTTTACGTCCGAGGCGTTAGCCGAGGACGGAATTACTTGCGAGGACCTTTAAAGACACTTTTCGTTCGTGGTGAATACAACGGTTTATTTCATACTGCAAGTTTAATGAATTTTAAATAAAAAGTTGTAAATCATTTCAAATTTCATGTCAACAACTGACGTATAATTTTAAAGTACTTGAACTTTAAAATTTTACTTTAAAGTACTAGGACTTTAATGTTCCATTTTTTTGTACAATAAATAAGTTTTAAAGTACTTGAACTTTAAAATTTTACTTTAAAGTACTAGGATTTTAATGTTACATTTTTGTACCATAAATAATCCAAAAAATGTCATTTTTGACATCAGTATGAAATAAAAGTTATTGTCAGAAGTGTGCACAATCGAAAATAATATCATTTTGTAGTAATACAAGAACAACTAGGGTTCAAGATGTGGTTAATGAATGAGTATCGTTTACAGCTAATTTATTATTGTTATCAATTAACTGCATTGTTAAAATCATATTGTTTAAACTTATGATATACATACTTACATGTGTCATTCTTGTTATAACCGATAATGTTTTTTTTGTTATAATCCATTTACTGGGTACTAAAGGAGCATTAAGGCATTTCCTATTAATAAATGACTACAATCAAAAAATGAAATTGTGACACTGCTAATTCCGTATATTCAGTAATACTAAGCGCATATTGAGTAGGACACACTATACCAGTGGTCGCCAACCTTTTCAATGTGTTGAGCTACTTTGATAATTTTGGAATAAACAGTGAGCTACTTACTAAATACCTAACTAATACATACTAATAAAAAACTAATAACAGAATAAGTAATATTACTAATATACATACTACATAACTACATCTATACGTACCAATCTTAGGTGTTTTGAAAAATAAACAAAATTTTTATGCAGCTACAATGGCATGTCACATACGATTTAATAAAAGTGAATAAAAATTACAAAAAAGTAACGCACTATTTTAAACAAACATGTGCAGATAAAAAATGTATGTTTAATGAGAAGGTTGACACTCAGACTCATTGATACTTTTTTAATGTTTGCAGTATAGTTTGATACAGCCATTCGAATACAATTATCAAAATGTTCATCTGTAAGTCGATTGGGGTGTATTTGTTCTTAATAAACTTCATATTGGAGAAAGAAGATTCACACAAATAGGTTGAATAAATAACGCTTTCATTTTCAAGGCAACACGACAACGAACTGAATATTTGTCTTTACTTACTATAGACCAGATACATTTTGTACTTGACACTAACGATCTTAAGGCTAAATCATTTTGAAACGCAATCACTTCCATTTCTGTTACAGCGATGTCTTCGCCAAAGTTCTACATAACACAAGTTGCAAACTGTTGGATATCAATTTCCACGAAGGGTGAAACAACAAATTGCGCCACTAAAGCCATTTCGTTGAAATCTCTAAAACGATTTTTTCAGTTATCCTTCAAGTTAGAAACTATTTCTACATGATATTTACTGTCATAGAGTTCCAATGGATTTTGAGATATCTTTTCTGAAAGAATAGGAAAACGCATGGCATCGCGGTTGATTAGGTTTTGTTCCTAAAACTCAAGCTTTTTGATAAATTCTTTTATATCAGTAATAATTTCCGCTAGTTCTTTGTCTGTCCCCTGAAGCTGCAAATTAAGTTCATTTAATTTTTCTGTTATGTCCACAAGAAAATCAAAATCTCTAAGCCAGATTGAATTTTCCAGTTCCGGAGTCGATTCATCGCATTGTTTGAAAAATTGAACTACGGCAGATAGGACATCATTAAAACGTTTCAGCAATCGTCCTCTACTTAACCATCGGACTTCAGAGTGAAGAAGTAGTATTGACAGTCAATTTCATCGGCCAAGGTTGTGAATAATCTTCTTCGTAACGCTTGAGCTCTAATCTTGTTCACAACTTGACTACCAATTTCATAACGTTGCTTAGTTTTACAAAATTTCCACATAATGCGTGCTGATGGATAATGCAGTGGTAACAGAGAAATTGCGGAAAACTTTCATCTTTACAACATAACACCACCAGACCCTTATCACAACCCACCATAGCTGGAGCGCCATCGGTTGTCAAGCCTACCATTCCTACCATTCCAGTGGAATAAACTTCAAAAGATCCTTTATCTAATAGACTTGTCTGTCCGGGACGCTGTTTTGTCTGTCCGGGACGCTGTTTCAGCAGCCAAACCGTAAGAGATAGAGAAAAAAAAAGTTATTAAAGTTATATGTTTGGAATGGTCATGTCAGGTCAGGAACCGAATTTCAGTCACGTGACACTTCCGGTTTTCGAGAAATCACGTGATTTCCGTCCGTCCGAGACGCTGGTCCGTCCGGGACGCTGTTTCAGCAGCCAAACCGTAAGAGATAGAGAAAAAAGTTATATGTTTGGAATGGTCATGTCAGGTTAGGAACCGAATTTCAGTCACGTGACACTTCCGGTTTTCAAGAAATCACGTGATTTCCGTCCGTCCGGGACGCTGGTCCGTCCGGGACGCTGTTTCAGCAGCCAAACCGTAAGAGATAGAGAAAAAAGTTATTAAATGAGACATTTGTCTGTTGATTCACCCAGTTGCAGTGAAAAATTAACACAGTTATCTAAGCCAGTTCTTAACTGTAAAAAAATATTATTGCTCATTACTTCTACTCGTCTCATCACTGTATTAGCAGAAAGTTGCATAGATTTCATAGCTGAAACTATCTCGTCCTTATTTCTAAAGTTGGCAAATAACGAATCTGCAGCTTCTAAAAACGCCTGTTTTATCATTTCCCCATCTTTATAAGGTTTCTTCTTTTGTGCAATTATCTGGGACACACGGTATGATACTTCAGTTGCAGCCTTATTTTTATTGACGGTTGTACAATTAACTGGTTATTTAATTGTTTCAGTTGTTTCTTTCTGGTGGCAGAATGTAATGGGAATGGTTTTTCAAAATTCGAATATTTAGTTTTATGATGCCTCTCAATATTTCCTCTTTTCGTAACGGAAACAAAAGTATTACATAACAAACATACATTTTTACCTTTAACTTCTGTAAAGAAATATTGTTCTTCCCATTCCGAATGGAAATGGTATGTCTTCACCTTCTTACTACTGCTTGCCATAATATTTTTTATTGCTCTCTACTAACCCAACCGCTGGACGTTGATTATCCCGTTTAATTTTAAACAATGCGTATTTATCCCGTTCAAAGCAACCCAGTTCGTTCTCGAATACTAGAGCGCTGGTCGGTTCTAGCCGAATCCAGCATGGTGACGTCGGTGGCAGATCGCTCACCGCAGTGTTGCAGCTGCTTGTGTATATTATGAGAATTTGGGAAATTTACACGGAAGCTTCTATGATTTTTACATTTCTAAAATGTAAAAATATATTGTGAGCTACCAGAATTACCTTTTCCGAGCTACCGGTAGCTCGCGATCGACAGGTTGGCGATCGCTGCACTATACATTTATTACTCAGTACTTCGCACAAAAGACACATATATAAAAATGAAATTTTAGAGCTTTGCAGATAAAATCTGCTCTTGGTTATTAGCTTTATTTGCGTTACAAAACTCATAAAAGTGTACTCGGGGAAAGCATCATAATTTTATTAACTGTAACCCATAAGCAGCATAAGCACATTTAGCCATGTTTATTTTATAGATTTCTTCTTGTATCGTAAATAAGCATATTACTTAGAGCAATATATTATACTTACTACCATCAAGAGCTTTAACTAAAATATTGGGAAAAGTGATATTTTTACCACTAGAAAATGCCTCTGTAATGAACACCAGCACGACATAAGTGTATAAATGTTTTATATTATAAAAGCTTGAAACTTGGCGGTCTTTAATTGTTTATAATGTATTTAGATTATATTTAAAAATTCCAACAAGTTTTGTTTTATAACTCGATTTTTTATTGAAATTGATTGTAGGGTTACATCATGTTATTTACTATTAAAATTTATATTAAACTCATTCGATTGCAAAAAGCGCCAATGTATTTTAATTTCGTATGATGTAACCATAAATCCTAATACTAAATCAACACTCAAATAATGAAATTGTAGAATAGAATACACTGTACATTTTATTTTAAGTTGCAGTTTTTCTCTTTTAAGAAGCGGTTTCAATGCCTCACTGTAAATGTAAGCACGTGTATGCATTTACTCCTAGAATGTATATTATTTTATTAAATCCTTAATAAGTAATACCTGTAACTGTACCATTGATAAGCTTGGTAACTGATAAATACAGCTGGAAACTATTTCGTGTCGCCAATAGTACATTTGCATAATAATCGGGCGATCAAATAAATTTCAGATCGAGTTGGCTGATTATGAATGCATTTACATTATGTTTATATGAAGCCACAACAAACTAGATCTGAAATTTATTTGATCACTCGATATACCATTAGATGTATAATAATAAAAAATATATTATTAATAAGTGTGGCTAGTTGCGCTCTGGCGCATGAATTTTTGATCAATATTAATGACCACACGGCAAGGCCTTTTGTAATTGACATACACGGATAGCTAATCTAAATTAGAAAATCGATCACTGGAAGTGTGCCCTAATTACAGGCAGTGTAAAAATTTAATGAAAAAGAGCAAACCATGAATTGAGCATTGTTCATAACGTCAATTAGGATTTACGCCTAATTTTATCAACTTGCGATTGGCGTATAATCTTGGAACTAATTGTAGGTAATACTTATCTTGAGCTGAACAACGGGGGCAATGTTAATAATTTGGGTATCGTGTAAAGTTCGCGCCATGAAATTGCAGTCATTAATTATGCCCGAAAGCAGTTCGACACGATTAATGGATTTAGGGAAATTTACTTCTCGTTTATTTCAAATTATGGTTATAGCAATTGCTATAGTTATTGCTTTTTATATCAACTAGGTATACATGTAAGTGGATGCGTAATTTAGATATTGCTTCTTTTGATTGGTACAGAAATTGTATGCAACAATTACGTTAAAAGCGTTTCCTGTAGTTTTAAAGCTTTTTAAATATACGTATATCTGTTCTTCTTACATACGTTTATAATGGTCTTGCCTAATGTAGTAATTTAAGAATTAATTTGTCGCCATTCATTAGTCATTACCATATCTTTCTTGAACAATGTGTATGATTTTGTTGAATTTCTGCTGTAGTAAATTCCACGTCCAATTATGAACAGTCGCAGATAAAATTATATGTCCTCAATGGAAGTGGAAGCCTCCGAAATCAGTATGAGTGTTACATAACATCTGCTTGTATAAAATTTGTAGATACTAATGTCGTGCATATTAGTAAAGTATTTTTGATTATACAGAGTGCTTCAAAAAGTGTGGCAAACTTTAAAAAAACGCCCTATATTTAGGTTGCTCAAAAATTTTGCGTCAAAATTCTTATTGATTTATTCTAAAGTTTTACGGATCTAAAGTTAGCTGCTGCAATTTTCTGAAAAAAAAATACTGAATTTCAGGGGGCTGTTGTAAGTAACAGAAAACAATTAAGTAAAAAAAATGGTTACAAACATGATATGTTTGTTGTTAACTACCTTTTCGAGTCTATTAGTGTATTATAGGTTTAATGCTATGCAGGGTGTTAAATTTTTAAATTGTATAATTTCCGAACACCCTGAATTTCTGAAAAGCCATTTTAATGAAATTTCTTTTGATATTGTATTTTATACCCTTAAATAAATTATTTTTTCAGATATGCGAGTTTGAACATAGAAACAATTTTAACCTTATAAGATGCTTTATCTTAAGTAATAACAAACAAATAACTCGCCGAACACAAAAAAAAACACATAGTTAAAATAAACAGCCAACCATTGTTGACACAAGATCAGAAATGCAGGTATAAATGTCATTAAGACAGATTCGTTCGCAAGAAAATAGATGCAACGAAAATGCTCTACTGGCGATAGTTACCTAGAATACTTTAGACATAAATCAAAATCGTTAACTTTAAACCCATAAAACTTTCAATTAAAAGTATACCACACTTAAATATGAGTTGTGCTATTAAAAAAAGTTAATTTAGTTTGCAACACTTTTTTTGTACCAATCAAAAATATTTTAAGCACCACTTCAGTGCTTACAACCTTTCTGTACATACTGCACATTGAAAAGATATTAAACAACGACGCCACTGCGACTCCGAAACAGCACGTTTATACTTGTAAAGAGAAACTTGCGCTTTCTTTTCATATCGAAAATAAGTTGTTGGTCTGAAGGCAAATTCTCAAGTTGAATGAATTTAATAATGGCATCTTGTAAAAGGTGCATTTTTTAATGTCACTTGTTCTTCCTTGTTTCAACATCTTTTGAAATGATTTCCCGACAATATAAAAATTATTTACAAAGTTTTTACGTATTTGAATATTTTATCAGCAATTGAAGTTTTAAAAATATATTGCCTATCTTGTTTAATTACGTTCTTTGCCCATCCTATCTCTTACAGGGCATTCGAGAACAGAATCTGAATAACTCAATATTGTGTTGCTCTCAATGGCCTCTTATTATTAAATTATTTAAAAACGGCTCTAATTATTTTCACTTTTGTAAATTTGCCCGGCTAATAATTGATTAAACTTATAATAATTAAATAACTCTATCTCAGGGTTAGGTGGCTACATCCAAGTTAAGACTGCTAATTTGCTATTATTAATTATTTACAGTCCTATTAAACATTTAATTGTAAGCACTCTGTATGCCGTTATTTAATTAATGGAAATTAACAAATGTGGCATTTCCAACTGATGGGACCTACAATAATTCAAGATGGTTTCCTAGCCTAGAAAGTACATAAACAGGCTTCTGATTTTAATTAAATTCTTGATATCTACACAATTAACACTGCTGCTGTGCGATAACCTAAGTATCCCCCTCATAAAATAAAACACTTCTACCAACGCCACGAACCGGAAATGACGCTCGAAGGGACGTCAATCGATGCACAATCACAAACTAACACTTTCAAGTGGGAAGTATGCCCTTTTAATGGCTTCTGCGATGAATGTAGGACTACCTACTTCGAGCTCGATCTCCCACAATGCTCTGGATAAACCTTTGTGGCCGGCCTGCAGTTGGCTAGGCCCAAGTCTGCGCTCGATACGACCTGATGATTGGCTGACACTCTCGAAGACCTTCCGAATCGCTTTCACTGAAGCTGGGGCCTTAATGTAGGGCTTCGCTCCACACGTCGACTGCTTGGTTATACACTTGTACACGAACTTATAAAACTGGCTGAACCTCCGTAGAATAACATCCAAATACCACCATACTTCCACTGGACCAAATTGACGCCTCCTATTTACTTGTGCGGAAACCCAATGCAAGGGAAAACTTCCACAAACAACTCAGGACACAATCTCTCAATAAAATACAACTTTTCGTTAACTTGGGTATTTAATAGCACATAGAAATAACTTTTTTTTGGGGGAACTTGGAAAAACACAACCAAACCTCTTGAAGAAGCTACCCTAATTGTTATGTTTACAGTTTATGGTTTTGTTGCATGAAATGCTAAGCCTGCTGTGATTCCAATTTGTTTTTAAACAAGGATAAAGCTATTCTAAAAACGTCATTCTATCAATTATTTTCATGGTCTATGCTATTTTATGACAAATCTGAAATTAAAGTTATTACGTTTACTGGGCATACTTATAATAAATATTTTTTGGTTGGTTATGTTATTAATAACTAATAATTATTATTTGAAATATACAGCTACTAAAATGTGTTCATAGCAATATATTTCGAAAAAATATGTAACTTGAATACATTACAGAGCGAATATTACGTATAATCCTCAAAAGATAATAGGTAATCATAAAATGGACGGTTGAATTCTTCAATTAGTTGAAGAAATGAAAATATTAACTAGTATACATTTCAATCTTTTCCATTTTTACTAAAAATAAAAATATGACCTAATTATAATAACGAAACATTGTTATGTTAGAAGATATATATAATGTTGCTTCTTTGATACTAAATGTAATGTTAATGTTAGTGTTATTTCTTTTTAAACTCAGACGAACTACGTATACCGTGAGATCATTTAAAAACGGGACAGAAAGTGCCATGAAATTTCTGTTTTAGATTCGAACTTTGGTTAACAGCCATTTGTCAATTTATTAACTTAACCTCAAACAAGACATAAGCTTTATTAAACGTCAAAAATTACAGTAAATGTTCAAAGACAGAAATTCCATGACGCTCTCTGTCCCGTTTTTAAATGATCTCACAGTACAATAAGACGTCTCATCAATGGTGGATATTTTAAAAATGCATTAAATTAATTATTGTTCATAAATTTATATCAAATAACATAATCATACTTTAGCATGATTTGTTTTTGTGACTATGGCTACTTGTTAATTGCACGTTAATAACAACCCAAAACTTTGATAGTAATTTTAAGGTAAATGGTTGTTTTTACGCTTATGAACTAAGAGTATCTTATTTTTAAGCTTCCGTTTCAAATAATAACCTAAAATTTAAAAAAAACTGTTACAGTTAACAAAGCTAGAGCTAAAAATGTTTAAAGATAGGTAAAGTGCCTTTTAAAGTCGAGTCTAGTTTATGAAATTGTTTCCATTAGTGCAATACAGTTCAAATTGATATTTTACATTTGTTGAAATAAAATAAAAATAAAAAATTGAACTTTAAGGCCCTATAACGTCTCACTGGAGGGACTTTGTAACATTGTATATTAGGTTGAATCGGTTTATGATAACCTAGGGAGTCTATGACAATTGATGTTCCATTCTTTTTGAGACGCCCTGTTTAAATTACATGCCCAAATATTACTATCATAAAAAGTTTTCTAGAAGAACAAGAATTAGCTAGTATTAACAACATAAAAAATGGTTTTAACAAAATTGTAGATCTAACTATATGCAGTAGCCCCACAGTCATTGACAATGTTAGCAAAGATCGTTACTCTTTAATTAGTGAAGATATATATCATCCTGACCTAACATTTTGAAAATAATATAAACCACGTCATGTTTGACCGTGCGGAATTGGTCACTTTATGCCCTACTTTTGAGGACGTAATGTGTGACTTTACAGCCCAAGGAACTTAAAATACTTTGCTGGCCTCTTAGTGAGTTGTTTATTAGTCTGATAAGTGACATCATAAGTTGTCAAAACCTATAAAAATTATAAATTTGGTTTTAATTGTGAATATTCCCGTCTGTACATAAAATGTTGTATGCACCTCATGTATAATTAGCGTTTATGGCCCTTGTCCTGTTAGAGCCCTTGGTTACGCAGTGGGCTCTAATTTTCTCGCAGCGGTCTATAAACGCCTTTTACGTTTTTGATACATAAATAACTAATAATAAGAGTTCTCAAATGAATCCAGAAAAGGTCAACGAATACCTACAACATTATAAAATGTGATTGCTTGCAATTATATGTATAATGAACTAGTTGGTAGTCAATGTATGTAGTTCACGTGGTGTTAATTAGTATTTAGATATTATTTATAATAAAGTATATGATATTTTTACTAAAATCGTGCCTAAGCATACAAATTTTAATATCCGACTAATATGTAACACCAAATTATTCTAAAAAAATCAGCATGTACAAATTAGAAACCGATCGCAAGTTAACGCTATAGGTACACGCGGATTTTATTAAAGAGTTTGATAAAGTTAGTAGATCACGATATATTTTGGAATTCAAGGACCAACTCATAAATTACAGCTACATCCCTAGTCATTCATACTGCTTATTCTGAAGTGCTACAGGGGTCGAATCTGGACCCACTTTTGTTCCTTTCATTTTTAAACTACAATCTTTCGTAATGGAACATTCAAAATGCATTCTTCCTGCAGACCATATGAAAATGTATTCGTGTATAAAGGCGTTACAAAATACACATGACGTAGACGTAGACAAAGCTTTTAAATGGAGTTTAGCAAACAAAGTGTATTTCAATGCCAGTAAATGTTATACAATAACTTCAACAATTTAATTTAAATTACGGATTCAATTCATTGCAACTAATTCGTATAAGCAATATTAACGATTTGAGAGTTACTTTAAAGATTTAAATTTAAATAAACATAACTGAAAACTATTATTGAAGCGAAGTTGGGTTTTATTAGCGCAAATATATGTAGCTTCAGAAATAGGGTACCTTAAAACGTCTATATCAAACATCACTGCATTCAAAATTAGAATGCTGCTGTGTTGTGAGGAACCCATATTCTGTACAACAGAGCAATATAATAAAAAAGCACAAAATCGACTTTTAAGATTCTGAAATTAAAAAAATAAGTCTTATCCACGCTATTCGAATACACGAACAAAATAGCATATTATGTATGTAGAACAAGTTTTATAAATGCCAGTTTAGTTACGAGTTTTTTAGACACAAGCGGAACGTAGCGCTGCTAGTGTTTAATAAACGAGTGTCTAGACGAGTTTATATGTATAATGTGTTACATACTATACTTTTTCTACGACCACACATTTAGACAATAAATAAGATTATTTCATTAAGATTTTGAATATTATGTTAGGTTAAATTGTTTGACCGACGTCAAAGTTGACTGTTGAAAACTAACTTGAGTTTAGTTGAGGCTGTGGTTAATGAAACAACTGAACCTAACTTCACCCCGTGACTAAAACCTCGTTGCCAACTTCAGCCTATGACTAAGAGGGTCTTTAGTCACAGGTTATGATGGCTGATTAAAATGTCACTTGGAGACGTGTATGTTAGTATGTTATATGCAATTTTAGTTACAGGAGTAGACAATAGTTATTTACGACAAGTGCTTAGAGCTAGTCTTTAGTCACGAGTAGGGCAGAGTTAAAACGCGAGTGAACGAGCGTTTTAAGCCCCACGAGCGACTAAAGGTGCTTTATGCATGTTTATCGTACAATCTACGATATAATCTAGAAAACACCGTAAATATAAAAAAAATTAAATGTAAATTAGGATTACTAGCAACTGGCCGTAATTTTGCTTGATTAGAAACTTAAATACTACTGACGACTTGACTAATGAAAACATGTTATTAAACACTCTTTTACAAACTTAAGACTGCCAATTAAAAGTAAATTTTACACACTGTCGTAGATAAAAGCGATTACATATGTTCAAAATAATTTCTTTGAATGATAGATGGCAGTTTTATATAGAGTTCCTGTGTAATATTACTTATTATTAATGTACATGAACTCTGTATTATGTAAGTTGTAGTGATACTCATTAAAAGTAGGTACCTGGTAGATTCACAAGAAGCAAAATTTATTTGCAATATATTTATCTTAGTCTTAATAAATATGTAATGAAATGTCTTTACTAACAAAAAATAGGAGTAAATGGTATTAAACTATTAACTATCAACTGAACTACTCTGCCAATTATTGCACCTTGCCGAAGAAAGGTTTAGTATGTTTAAATTAAATATAGTAACTTTGTATTAGTATAGAAACAGAAACACTCCAGTTTTCATTTCCGCAAATAATTTACGATTTGTAGAAATCAGTAGAATATCAGACTTTTACTTTCAAGAATTTAAGTTTAAAACGCCGTACTTTCTTGCAGGAATTCCCATAGTTTACATTCTTATGACGATTCCTGATATGATGCCATGGATTCGGCCTGATCTGCGCTTCCTGACATGGTGCCACATCGTTGGAAGTATAAGTCCTTGGGTGGGCAGCTTCGTCTACCACCTGTTTATGAACCTGGAGCGTGGAGAGCGGATTTACTACCGTCTTTTGCAGTTGGACATGTTGGGAATATGGATATGTCAAAGTTTTGGTGAGCATACTCCCCGATCCAGTCGAGGTTAAAATTTGAACAGCCCATCGTGATCAAATTTCAAGAACAGCGGAACACGATCAGGACGAACTAAAATGGTTAAAATATGCTTTTTTCATATTTTGCGTCGAATTTTATTGGAGGGCATTATTTAAGCGCGAAACTTCGAACTCAACCGTTTGATACGAGAAACCTTGCTAGGTCTTCATTTAATCATTAGCCAGGAAATTGAAAAGGGTATCGGATTTCGCAATGAAATAAACAAAAGGTTAATGGAGCTTCCTTGTAACAAAGGTCAGGGGCGGGAAGAAGGTAATCAATTACAAACGGTGCAAAAATAGATTTATTACATGCATCCAACACTCCTTATATCGAGCACAATCAGTATACTTGAAAGATAAAACAGAATTTTAAAATTACCTCGATAGTCTGTTGCAGGTAGTTTTCTTAAATTTTCTGTTTTATCTGTATTTACAATTATAATTGGTTTTTTTACTATCATCTAACAACGATTAACTACCGTTTGTGTTACATTAAGACATCATTAATCAACTATAATTACAGTCATGAAACAAATTATTATTGAAGCTTGTTGAAGTGAAATAATACCCAACAAGCTTCATTTAAATTTCACTGGTGCTTTGGTGCATGTTTGCTTAAATTACTAGCATGATAATGAGCATGGACTCGTGGTTAGCATATTTTCTGGCCCAGTTTTATGTAAGTTTCATATTCTGTTATCTGGAGCCACGTCATGCCATTCTAACATGCAAGTCAATTATTACTGAACATTTTATTCAAGGTCCAAGGCTAGGATGACTTTGTCTTGCAGGTGCCATGCCTATGGTAACAGCTACCACTTACTGTCTTCCACGATTACTGAGATGGTTCGGTGTATCGTCCTACTGTCTTTTTAGTCTTTGGGGTTTGTATAAAGTAAGTATAATCAAAGCTATTTTTTCTGTTTCTTTATTGTGCTTTCTCATATTCCTACAAGGAAGAAAACTCTGACTACAGCCAGAAAATTCTTCAAGAAATGTGTTTATTATTGAAAAACGCATATTTTTATTTATGGTTAGTTAATTTTCATATTTGGCAAAATAGTTATTCAGGTTATTTTTGCTAACCTTTAGTCACTATTGTTTGATCACTTATTATTGAAGACTAAGTAAAACCGTCCTACGTTTCAGAAAAGAAATGTCAATATGAACTGCTTAATGTTGAGAGAGAGAGAGAGGGAGAGAGAAAGAGAGAGAGGGAGAGAGAAAGAGAGAGAGAGAGAGAGAGAAAGAGGGAGAGAGAGAGAGAAAGAGGGAGAGAGAGAGAGAAAGAGGGAGAGAGAGAGAGAGGGAGAGATAGAGAAGCCCTCAATGTTAGCTAAATTGAAATCGAACTGTAACAAATAATTCAAAAATTATCCAATACTCGAATTGCTGTCAATTTACAGGAATAGTTGAAAACGCATTTTTTGCCGAATTAATAATAAAGTCATAATTATAAACTGTAATAGTCAAGTTTCAAAACAATCGCAAAAGGTATAACGACCAGATGTTTAATGTTGATTGAGATTGTTATTACATTGGTCTTTCAATGTTGAAGATGAAACTTTTTATGCTCAAGATGATAAAAATTTGTTCTTAAGAGGAGCGTTCAAATATGAATTATAATTGGAATTGCGCGCTAAAAGACAAAGACATGCAAAGAAGTTGCATACATTAATTAAGCATTTACAAAAGAAGTAAAGCGTTTAAAGATGGCTGCAAGAGTGCCAAGAATGGACCGCATTCTCGCCATCCAAAAACATTGACAACAGAAGAGAATGCTGACAGAGTAAAAGGCACTTATTTCAAACGATTGTCGATTTCTAGTGAAGGATATCTCTTCTGCATTAAATATCAGTAGGGGTAACTTGAAAAAAAACGCGATTTCTCTGTCTGCGTCTTACAGGATAATGCTCGACCCCATTTCGCTATTCACACGCTGACTACGATTCAAAAATTGAATTGGACGATGCTGTCCTATTTATCATACATTTCGGACCTTGCTGCATCATTTTATTATTTGCTTGGACCCTTAAAAGAGTTTCTAGGAGAAAACTACCTCATTGTAATGAAGAAGTAATCGAAATTGCGATAGCAGTCAAAACATTTTTTTTTCTCGTGGAATACAGAAATTACCGGAAAGATGGCACCAGTTTATTAAAATGAAGAGAAACTGAGTGGAATAATGACATGATGTACATTAGACTCCTTGTGTTTGTTTT